>JASANE010008499.1:0-79623 GCA_030248225.1 Trileptium ribeirensis
GTTCTTGGTTCAGATTACGTATTGCTATTGTAGCAGATTTTTTACAACATTTAAGCGAACGTTTAAAAAAGTTAGGAGATTTATCACTCTGTTTTCTGAAATTATCTAATTTTGGGCATAAAAATTTTTTTCACTAGTTGTGTTGTTATCAACAAAACATTGTACTGGAATATTTGACCTTATGATATTGCGTAACTGGGATTGTCCTTCCTTTCGAGGAGAACCCGTTACTGGTTTTCCTGAAAGGTAACTCGATTTCGTTGCCGACGCAGTGTAGGACTACGGTTACTCCTAGAGGCGAAGTTAGGTTGGTTCTGCTGCAACGATCGACATTAGTTTGTGTTGTGATTGGTTCTATTGCAAATCATGCAATACATTCTGCGTCTTAGAAAAAATGGCGTCGAATAACCATTGTAGTGCGTTTTTGCATTAATATTTATGCGCCAGTAAATTAACCTTCATGCCCAAATTAATTTGTGTATCGCGCAATGTTTGACAAACTCAAGCCTGCGCCAGGGAGCGAACCCGAAACGTACGGGTGAAACTTGTGTACGCAAACCACTGAGCTATCTGAGAGCTGTTGCTCGGTTCCTTAAGGAACCTCACAATGCGAGCGAATAACAACGCACGTTCAAACGTACGATATACGACAAACTCAGTAAACACAACGAGTCGCAATGTGCGTTGGGCCCATTTGAACCTAGTGGGTATGAGAGGATTAAAATACGCACAGCCACAATCCTGTTTTGCAAAGAGCGATCGGGGACCGCAATCCGTTGTTATGAAACAAACTGCGGTTTTGATATAAATTTTTCGCGAACGATATTCAGCCAAATTTGGATTTGGTGTTGCAAAATTCAATTTTGTAGTCGAACTAAATACTCATCTGTTTAAATTCGTAGCCGAATGGTTCAATAACTCTTCGAAAATGTATCTTTGCACTAGTTAAGGTTTTTGTAATACACCGACCTAGTCAGTTTCACATTCCAAAACATATTTGCTCGTTCGTAAAACACATTTGCTCGTTCGTAAAGATGTTAGCGGATATGTTCGCGAACCTCTGCTATACCCCTGCAGAAATTAGTTCGCGAACAATAACATTTGCATAATACCGTTTTTAACAAAATCACAATTTTTTGCAAAAACTGAATTGTATAAAAAGTGCCTACGTGTAAGATCAAAACTCATGTGCCTTCGCGAACATTAGGACAACTATTTTCATAAAGTATATTAAAAGGAATGTGATAAAGTATATTAAAAGGAATGTGATAAAGTAATTAAAAGGAATGTGATAAAGTAATATTATAATATTCCTGGTAAGTAACACACAAAGTAGTGTTCGTAAACAACAAAACACGCTATTCTGTTCGTGAACAGTTACGTGTAATATTATTCTAATTAAATAAAATTAAATCTCGCATAATACAGTCATGTTCTCGAACAACAAAACAGGGTCGTCTGTTCGCGAACAGTGACATGTTGTATTAAATTGGATTAAATATAGCAATCGCATAACTTATTCATGTTCACGAACAACAATCGCTACGCGCTGCGTTACCTAGTCTGCATGTTTGTTCGCTAACAAAATTTGAGGTCGGATGCTATACAGTTTACGAATGACAAGTATCAAATTAAAATTCTGTAAAAGTGTGCTCAACAACTTAATAATTTCATCGAAATGTTCAGCAACATTATTCATACGCTTTTGAACTCGTGACGCAAATGTTTTTGAACCGTTTGAAGATGGATATGGGATCGCCAAAAGATGTTTGATTACCGATGTTTTTTTGGAATGACAAAAGAGAATTATTGCTGGGCGCATACAAAGTTTAGTTTCGCATTATCAGTTCGTTGGCAAAATTTCTCAACTCGACCAGAAAGTTCTGCAATTTTGTCTTCTAGGTTGGTAACACGATTACTGATTGTAGTATTGTAATCAGAACTTGTTGCAGCAGAAGATTGTAATCAGAAGCAGCAGACCATCAGAATAACCTGACGAATGGCCATTTCCTGACGCTTCGCAAGCGCAATCGCTTCATCAAAATCTAAGTCTTCAATTTTTTGTTGTAACAAAAACTGTTGTATTTGGGGAAGGGTACGATAAAGGAAATGCATCAGTTTCGTTTCGTCAATTTCTACCTCAGAAGCGTAAGGGTGTTGACTTATGTACTGAGTTACTAATGATTTCAGCGAAACTATCGATGGGCTCATGCGCTTGTTGGTACCGCGCGTTCAATTGTGCCCAACGGTCGGTACAAATCTTTCAATCAATTTAGATTTAATATCTTCGAAAGATACTCGTTTATCTAAGGTATAGTAAAAATTTCCTGCTCGTGATGTTAAAAAAGCAGGTAAAATTTGTTACATCTTTCACCATGCCATTCAGGCGTTACACATACGTGAAAAATCTTGAAACCAACTAACTGTGGATTTATTTGGGTCATCACCGGAAAATATTTCAGGATTCCTTATGGGTAATTGAGGACTATTAATAATAATATTTGAAGGAAGACTTGTTTCAATATTGATTGTCATGTTTTGATTTTTACTATTTTTTGAGAGTTGAATACCAACTAATCGGGACGAGCGTAGTATCATAAAAAGAGGCGCGATTTAAACAACACTCACAGAAGTTTATGTTATAAAATTCAGGTAAAATATGTTAAGTTACAAATAAAATTTAGTTGTCCAGTGTTGTCTCAAGTCGTGACGCATTGATACCTTTGAACTTTGTATCGCGAATCGCAAGCGATGGATAAAAGCTTCAATATCCTATTCGCGAAACTGACACATGATGGACCCGAATAATTAATCCAGCGGAAATACAACTTTGAAATTGGAGTGCCTAAACGTCACAGTGAAGAATATCTTGATCGATTGATAGTCATGCCTATAGGTTGCAACACGAATAATTGTCCTTCTGTTCCAAGTGACAAGGTACAGAAATAGGCTAACCTTGGCCCGTTTCAGCGAAATTAGAGCCATGAAATAACGATTGATAATTTTATCAAAAACGACTAGGCAGACAGGATAAGAAAGTCATATACTTGTTATAATATTATCCGAACTGGAGTTCCGGCCCCACGTTGGGCGCCAAAAATATAAGGTTTTATTTAATAACCGACAAAATACAATAGCCATAGATCATTGGTTTGTAAGTAACGTTGAATGAAATTTTATTTAAACTAAAGTAAATTAAAAATATTTTTAACTATATTCTTTTTCGAAATATCCATGTAGTTAAATACTCACTCTCATTAAAAAACAACGCCTCAATAGGCGATATTACACTACTGTTGTGGAATCAGATACTAGGCCAACAGTATGTTTACGGTTCGCGCTTACTCTTCCAGCAATAGATCCAGTTAGGGCTGCGCCAACTCAATTGTCGGCACCATTGCCGATTGTACTGGTCTTATCTTTTGACATTCCGTCTGTGTCTGCTAGGATTACGTCAATACCAATTGTAGTTTCCTGTCTGTGTCTACTGCGATCGTCTCTGTTCCAGCCTTGGTGATTATTGCTTCGGCCGGCATTAATGCATCATTCACAGAGAAGTGTAAGTAAGGTGCGGTGCTCCAGTTTGATATTGGTCCCCCTCGTAGTTTGATATCGGTGCCGCTCTGGAGTTTGACTTTGGTACCCACTCCAGCTTGATATTGGGGCCTCATTCCAGCTTGATATTGGTGCCCCCTCAAATTTGATATTAGTTTCCCCCGCCAGTTTGATATTGGTGCCGCCTCCAGTTTGGTATTGAGTACATCTTGCAGTTTGACATTTTTGCGCCTCTAATTTGATATTGGTGCCCCTCGAGTTTGATATTGGTGCCCCTCCAATTTGATATTATCGTCCCTCTCCAGTTTGATATTGGTGCCTCTGCAATTTGATATTGGTGCCCCCTCAGTTTGATATTGGTGCCCCACTCCAGTTTAATATTGATGCCCCCCTTCAATTTGATATTGGCGCCCCTCTCGAGTTTGATATTGGTGCCCCCTCCTGTTTGATATTGATGCTCCCCTTCCATTTGATATTGGTGTCTCATCCAGTTTGATATTGGTGCCTCCATCCAGTTTGATCATGGTGACCCCTCCAGTTTATATTGGTGCTCTCTTTTGGGATATATTGTTGTCCGCTCCAGTGTGATATTAGTGCCCTCCTCCAGTTTGATAATGCTGCCCCTCCAGTTTGATATTGGTGCCCCCTCAGTTTGATATTGGCGCTCCACTCCAGTTTGATATTGCTGCCCCCTCAGGTTGATATTGGTGCCCCCTCAGTTTGATATTGGCGCTCCAGTCTGCAGTTTCATATTGGTGCCGCCTCCTGTTTGGTATTGGTTACCCGTTCCAGTTTGACATTGTTGCGATTCTAGTTTGATATTGGTGCCCCCTCCAGTTTGATATTGATGCACCCCTCCAGTTTGATATTGGTGCATCATCCAGTTTGATATTGGTGCCCCCTCCACTTTAATATTGGTGCCCCATTCCACTTTGACATTGGTGGCCCCTCCACTTTGACATTGGTGCCGCCTCCTGTTTGGTATTCGTTACCCTTTTCAGTTTGACATTGTTGCGTTTCTAGTTTGATATTGGTGCCCCTCCACTTTGATATTGGTGCACCCCTCCGGTTTGATATTGGTGCCTCTCCAGTTTGATATTGGTGCCGCCTCAGATTGATATTGGTGCACCATTCCGCTTTGATATTGGTGCCCCCTCCACTTTAATATTGGTGCCAGATTCCACTTTGATCTTGGTGCCCCCTCCACTTTGACATTAGTTTCACTCTACAGTTTGATATTGGTGCCGCCTCCTGTTTGGTAATGGTTACCCTTTTCAGCTTGACATTGCTGTGTTTCTAGCTTGATATTGGCGCCCCCTCCACTTTGATATTGGTGACCCCTCCAATTTGATATTGGTACCTCATCCAGTTTGATATTGGTGCCCCCTCCACTTTAATATTGGTGCCCCATTCCACTTTGATATTGGTGCTCCCTCCAATTTGACATTAGTTTCACTCTACAGTTTGCTATTGGTGCCGCCTCCTGTTTGGTATTGGTTACCCTTTTCAGTTTGACATTGTTGCGTTTCTAGTTTGATATTGGTGCCCCCTCCGGCTTGATATTGGTGCACCCCTCCAGTTTGATATTGGTGCCTAATCCAGTTTGATATTGGTGCCCCCTCAGTTTGATATTGGCGCTCCACTCCAATTTGATACTGCTGCCCCCTCAGGTTGATATTGGTGCCCCCTCAGTTTGATATTGGCGCTCCACTCTGTAGTTTCATATTGGTGCCGCCTCCAGTTTGGTATTGGTTACCCGTTCCAGTTTGACATTGTTGCGTTTTTAGTTTGATATTGGTGCCCCCTCCAGTTTGATATTTGTGCACCCATCCAGTTTGATATTGGTGCTTCATCCAGTTTGATATTGGTGCCCCCTCCACTTTAATATTGTTGCCCCATTCCACTTTGATATTGGTGCCCCATCCACGTTGACATTAGTTTCACTCTACAGTTTGATATTGGTGCCGCTTCCTGTTTGGTATTGGTTACCCTTTTCAGTTTGACATTGTTGCGTTTCTAGTTTGATATTGGTGCCCCCTCCACTTGATATTGGTGCACCACTCCAGTTTGGTATTGGTGCCCCTCCAGTTTGATATTGGTGCCTCCTCATTTTGATATTGGTGCCCCATTCCGCTTTGATATTTGTGCTCCTCCACTTTAATATTGGTGCCCCATTCCACTTTGATATTGGCGCCCCCTCCACTTTGACATTAGTTTCACTCTACAGTTTGATATTGGTGCCGCCTCCTGTTTGGTATTGGTTACCCTTTTCAGTTTGACACTGTTGCGTTTCTGGTTTAATCATTTATTTCATCACTATTTGTGTTGTTAATCTGTGCGGTAGTGCAGAAAAAATTCAAAGAATTCCGTTATTTTCAATTCCATTGTAAAATGATTATATGCAATTTATCGCATTGTCATTTAATATGCTCTCAATAATACTACAATATCCTTGAAATGGGTCGCTAAATGTTAGACAGGAATTAACATTTTAATTACTACAACAGTATCTGATAAAATTACCCAATGGCGCCAACATCATGAGTTTTATGAAATAGAACGTAGTATCCGCTATACGCACGCTAACATTTCAAAGTCCCCAAAATTAACTATCAAATAGAATTATAATAACAGTAAGGGGCATATTGTTCGAGCATAGGAGTTTCAAACTCCAAAGTAGACTGTATTATAATCGAAAAATCGACCACACTCTAATTACTAGCATGGACCTATCAGCATTGCACCATCCTTTATAAACTATGCAGCGCTGTTAAGACTGGACTTTTAATAAAATGCAATAATGCCGCGTTCACATTAAGTTGCGCGCAGCGACTGCACACCGTGTCACAAGTGCAACAGTTTTGCCATGAATTGAAAATTGTGATTGTGGCAATTCTTTATCTCTGCCACGAAAACGTGGCAATCCATATGGAATTTCACGCCGTTTGAGTCATAAACCGTAGTAATGACACATCGTGTTGTGGCAATGTCTTTCTGCTGCCACGTTTTCGTGGCAATGGCGCTCCATATCCACATGCTGTCGTGGCTTTGGTGCAGCAACGACACGTTGGGCTTTGTTGGTACAGTAAGTAACTACATGCTGTTACATCGGTAAGACAATACCCATACATGGACCAAGGTCCGAAGTCAATAGGGTAGTTGGGTCATAAAGCGGGATGCCTTTCGGCTTCCCAAGGGTGGTAAATCGATCGGAAGCTGGGGGGTGGCGTCGGCGGGAAGGGGTACCGCTTAATTGTTCGGAGCCTGCCGTGCCGTCGGAAAGGGGTAACCACGGCTTTTGGTGGGGTCGATATCTTCAGAGGGTAACCCCTCAATCAGCATGTATGGTAATAACATGCCAAGGATTTGGTAGCGCTACGACACACGGCGTTGTCGGGTAAAGTTAGGCATGCTTTTGATACCGAACTACGATAACTGTTATCGTGTCCACCACATTTATATTATACGACTCTTCAACCAATATGATTCAACGCGATCTATATTCGCTTGATCAACGTCGCATCACTAACAATATCGTTATCATTTTCACACTTGTACTGCCGCATGTAATCGTAGCTATTTCATTTCAAACTCGATTTATTACTTTATCCGGCACCTCTACGCCTGCGGGCTATTCAGTCGAAGTTTACCAAGAAACCCTAAATCCAGACTTTTTATCGATCATTTCCGTATATTGAGAAATTTGTTGTATTTGTTTTTCCACACCTTGGGCTCTACCGCTTGCCAATAGATTAACGGAGAACAACTGAATGCTCAGACCATTGGATTAAAAAAATTTCCGCGTGCCCTCAGCGTGCGGCGCAGTGGTTGGGGAGCCTTCTGGTATATGGTCTGAATGTTTTGTAGACCAAAAGACCGCCGACTAAAATATGTACAAATCGCTGAGGACATATTAAATTGTCGTTAAACTGGTTAAAAAGGGGGCAACGACTCTGCTCTGAAATTGTCTCGGCATCGCAATTCATACTTGAAATGACCTATAACACCAATAATGTCATAAATTGCAATAAATTGGTGAATATACCGTGTCCGTTTTTCCATCATTTACTTGTGATATAGCAAGATGTAGGCTTTCTCCTTAATACGATACGAAAATATCACAATTAAAATGCGCGTCAGCAAACATTGTTAAAGGTTGAGCGTAATATATTTGCGATGCGATCGAAAACTGACACCTAAAACTTATCGCAGCATTGCATTAGTAATTGAGTTTATTTGTGCGCTGTAATATATGCAGATAGAAATTATAGAAGAAAAATAGAAAGTGCTATTGCACAACTCGTTTTCGCGATGTAAATTCGACCATATAAAATTCAGACTTATAATTAATTAAATTTACGATGACAACAGGACCCATGTAGATTGTGTGAGATTTATTTTCGATGTAGGTATTGCTAGACGCACAACGTCAGCATCGCTGTAAGTTTTGTTCGATTTAGTGAGAATTATTGAAGAGTGTATGGATAAAGCCGTTTCAAAGGTTGGCTATGAAAATATCTACGGTGCAATCATGGTTGAATGTTGAAAACGCACAATCAGGAGTCAGACAGCAAGCTACCGGAAGTGATTGTCTAGTTTCAAACGAACATATATCAAAAATCGAAATAAATTTCCATATACGCCAACATCTTTTGAACAAAGTTCGAACACGGTCGACAAATTTAAAAAACGCCCTGAAGATTTGTACAGATCTGGACCAAAATTTCTTCAGATTTATAACAAAACTTAAAAGGTTTTCGCCATCCATATAGCAAACAGCAATCATTCGTTTGTTATAAGTACTAAAACAAACAATGTAGATGAGGCTTTATTGTACAATAATGTTTCTATGTAATGTAAATATCTTCGCATATAAGTGAGTAAATATAAATACATACACGCTGTTTTTGTAATGAAACTTTGTTGTGTGAAAAATTAATACACTTTATGCCCCCAATCCCATTGGTCTCAGTTTCTGCCAAATACTTGGGCTAATTCTTATTTATGCTAAATTTTCCAAATCGATTGCCCTTATTGAAGACGTATTATAAATTTCAAAAGTAACGTCTTTTTGATCATCGGAGGACGAATAAAGGCACCAGCGTGTTTTGATTTAGCGCTGCAGTTAACGTATTATCAGTGTATTGTGTTACTGTAGGACTTTAAAGAGACTAATTTGAAATCTTCCAATAATCATTGAGTGCTGATTAGCCTCATTCGCGCCGGTTTTTTTGCGTATCTACCAATCACTCAATATTGCTTGTAAAGAATTTGCACCAACAAACCCACAGCGTGGTAGTGGTTTACCATTGCCACAACGTATCGTAGCTGCACCAGAGCCACGAAGGCATGTGGGTATTCAGCGTCATTTCCACGAAAACGTGGGAGTAGCGAGACATTGCCACACGCGCTGTGCCATTACGACAATTTATGTCTCAAACGGCGTGGAATTGCATATGGATTGCCACGTTTTCGTGGCGGAGCTAAAGAATTGCCACAATCACGATTTTCAATTCGTGGCTAAACTGTTGCATTTGTGACACGGTGTGCAGTCGCTGCACGCAACTTCATGTGAACGTGGAATAACAGACCAACTCATCTGACTGTGTACGCAGTTGCAGTATTGTGCTTGCGCACACATTGCACATTGTTAAATTTATAATACATAAACGATAAAATATAAAGTAGAAGATACAAAAATGTATACCGAACTGGAACGCACGAAAATATTAGGATGTAATGTGTATTTCAGATTGCACTGTTGTATTATGAACACATTGCACCCAAGAAATAAATACTTATAAATGAACAGCTGGTTGGTGCAGTTTCAACACGCTGAGCATGAAACTTGGTTCTTCATTGTATGAAGTTTCACCGCGGTTACCCATGATAATAAAACGCAATCGGTATGATATTACGGTAATGTCTGTGATGGTGACGCCATGATTTATAGTTTATTTCGACAGTCTCCGGCAATCTACATTGATGACACAATTAAATGACTATCAATTTGTGTTATTTGAACTGTCAAATGTCGTTTCTTATTACTAAATGTAAAATTGTTAACAAAATGGTAACAATCGATAGCAACAAAGTTAACATTTCTTTGCCATATTTATAATTTCCAACCGTTTACAACCACAATATTTATAAACTTCTTACCTGATGCGTCGTTCACAGAGAACTGTGTGCAGTTACTCGACATCGTCAGCATATACACACGTGTGTATGAAAACAATACATTCGGCAGTGTGTAACAACTTATGTGAGTTGTTACGAAAACTTGGACCTTTGTAACAATACGTAGTTTTATGTGTACTAGTTCAGTTACGTATTGCTGTTATGTTCGCATTTCAATAAATCTGATGGGAAAGCTTAAACCGCCCACTTAGCCTAGATCACCTCTAATCGGTGTGTTACCAACAGTGGTTGATTGTGCGTTAAGCAAATAATGTGTGAATTTGCTTTTTTATGCAAATGAGATGAGAAAATTGCAAGTCCGAATAAAATTCCCAAAATATATTTCTCGGATATATGCTAAAAAGTTCTATATATTATATATTTCTATATATTATATATTTCTCGAATATATTTTAAAAATTTCTATATATTATATATTTCTCGAATATATTCTAAAAAATTTCTATATATTATATATTTCTTTATATAATATATTTCTTTATATAATATATTCCTCAGATATATTCTAATAAATTTCTATACATTATATATTTCTATATAATATATATTTCTTGGATATATCCTAAAAAATTTCTATATATTATATATTTCTCGGATATATTCTAAAAATATATTATTTCTAAAAAATATATCATTTCTAAAGTATATTATTTCTCGGATATGCAATACATTGCTTAAACAACTATACTAATGAAAGGCTACACTAATGTTATTAAGCATGAGAGAATAAAAAGCTTAAAATGGCTTTAAAATTTACTGTAGGTTCTGTGTACGTTTTGGGCTAGGTCAGAGGTGTTGTTGCCTGTTGATCCTTTTCCGTCATAGGGATACCCTGTGCCTTTACCAAGTCATTAACTTAGACCGAAGGTCACCTCTGTCTTTTAAGAAGTGAGGCACACGCGCGAGAAAAATGTGCGCTACCACATATTCCAAAGGCCTTGCGGGTTTATTTTTGTGACCTTTTCAAACAGTCCTCCTTTAATGTTAACTCTTTTTGACATTGTGATACAGCGCACATTGTGAAGCGATACACTTGTCATGTTGATTGTGCGATGTGCGTTTGAACGTGCGTTACTATTCGCTTGCTTTACGAGATTCCTTAACGAACCGAGCTATAGATAGCATAGTGGCTAGTGTACGGGGCTCGCAATCAAACGGCACAGGTTCAATCCGCCGCTACCTCCAAAGTTTCTTAAACAATGCACGAAATACAGATTAATTCATGCAGCAAAGGATTAAGCATTTCCGACCACTAGCTGTCCACAAGTATACCCTAAGGTCGCCCAGTGCTTCAGTTCCTATTACATTTGGATGCTTCTGTGCTTTTTTGGGACGCTTCAAAGAGGAGTTTGAAATTAAAAAGAACATTACCCTAACTACTATACATGCTCATAAGGGTGTAGAGGAGCGTTATCCACTGAGGTGTCATGCCCATTCCCCCTAACGGTGCGAAGTTCCGTCCCTCCTTGTACGTGCTCAAATCCTTCCCTCTTGGCGGCGCAGCAGGTGCTGAACACACAGGTGCCGAAGGCGTCGCACCCCCCCCCCAGCCCTGAGCGGGGGTAGGGGCAGAACTCCATCCCGCGACACTTCGGCTACCTTCCCTAGGACCTCGACCTGAACCATGCATGCCCAACTACCCATAGTTATTGTAGTTTCCCAGTCATATCGGTTTTGTGACCTTTAGGTTCTGCTTTTGCTTGTAATTGCGCCAAAGGTGTGCAATAGTGTGTTAAACGTCAAACAGAATAAAAAATATTTTGGAAAACCAACGAACCAAGTCACGATTATGCATTGCACAGGCAGACAAAAGGTTTATGTCAACGAAATGTGTGGTCGATCTAGAAATGTTTGACAGGGGCGGGTTTGCTAAAATTTGTTGGACACCCGTGCGGTTATATATATTTTTAATTTTCTTCCACATATTTCACTTTTGTGTGGTGTGTCTGTACTTTCACGGGGGGAGGGGGTACTGCCCCCCACGGTAGTGGTATCCGAAAGTGACGGTGACCCCGTGCGTCAGTTTGAAAACACGTCCTATGTGCCAATACGGCCACAACCGAAATACCAGTTGAAAAATATCAGACCAGGTACAGGCCATGCTAAACAACTGCTTTTTCAACGAGGATCCCACAGTGAAACATCACAAAAGAAATAAGCCGACAGACATTTGTGGGAACGAACACCTAACACAATCAACATGTGCTATAGAGAAAGAAAGCAGATCGTTGCAATAAAGCCAAACAAGCACGTTTTCCTAAGCACTTGACAACATTCGAATACATAACTATAATCGGCGAAAGCTTTTACTATAAAGTGCGCAATTATTCTTTTTGTCCTTAAAATTTATAATATAGAAAACCTACGTAATGAATGGTGATCCAATGTAGAAAACATATACAATTTTACGTTTTGGTTTACTGTAGGAGCTACCTAACCAAAACGAACTGGACAATATCCCGTTTTTCTCGCTTAATTTCAAAAAACGGATATCTGCCACGAATATATCTCTAGTAGAGATCAGAATTTGGGCCCTCGGCCCTGCCCTATTTAACCAGTCTCGCTGCCGAGCCGGTCAGGCCGACACCCTAATACAAACGTGCCGACTCGGGTCGACAAATTTTGGCACGTTCTCACCTCTAGTCAAAAATCTAATAATAGTAAACAGTTCGATAACCTTGAGTTCTCTTTAAGAGTTTTTATCGCACGTGATTTAACGTTTGTTTTTATATCTTTGTATTGTCTGTATGTTTTAGATCGGTTGCCTCGATAATGGATTGCCGATGGCAAGCAACTGTTTCCAACGGGTCGGTCCGACACCTAATTTTCAACAGGGTGAACCGGGACAAGCTGCTTCAGTTCCGGTCCTGGCCGACCTCGATTTCTAACGAAACGGGTTGGGAGAATCCGAAAAATTTGGGTCCGTTCTAACGTTTTAATCTCTAGGTAGTTAGGTGTCCAACAAAACTAAATCTGTAAACTGTTGGATACTATCCTGTTGCAGGACGCTCTGACAGCTGCCAAAGCACATTACAGCATTCAGGCATTATCCGACATCTCCAAGTTTTAATTTCTATTTTTAAGCGTTTTCAGTGAAGCAAGCGACCAAGATAGTCATATGACTGGTTTACAATTTTACGAATTAAGAATATAATTTTTGGCCCATGTCAACTTTAGGGGCCGGGCGTTATAATGCTAGAAAGAAGAACAACTTAGAGAGGGGGTTCGGACGGCGGCAGTTTCCCGACTTAGGCTTAGTACATGGCTCGGACCTTAGCTGGGAAATTGGGAATACTAATGCATATGTGACATTGCGGAGGTATTTGGGAATTGAAATATCTGAAATTCCAAGGGAATTTGGGAATTTTGATTTTATGAAATTCCGCGGGAATTTGGGAAACGGCAAAATGGAAATGTAGGAAACGGAACACATTTGAAAGAGGAGACTAAAATGTGTGCGTCGATTTACACAAGACACAAAATTTGCCGCTGGAAACGAAATCCCCAAAAGGCGACATGGGCCACGTTATGTATTAAATCATATTAAAACGTTGTAATTATATGGATTAACATAATTTTTGGAGGGAACTGCACTAAACTTTTCCAAATCAGTAAAATTGCCCAAATTTATATTAGGCGCGAAATATGAAACGTATCCATAACTAACTTCAGTCCTTCAATTTTAATGATGTGGACTGACCCGGTTGTCCCAAACTTTCCGATAGGGCTATTTAAAAGCTATTGTTCTAAATGTTTCTAGTGTCCCGACTGTCCCAACTGGGACAATCGGGACAGTTGAGCATCCACTGTCCCGACTGTACCAACTAGGACAATCGGGACAGTTGTGATAATCGGGCCATTTAGAATTAACGATTGAGCTAGACACACAGCAATGTTATAGACACACATATATACAAAATTTGACTGTCCCTGGGACAGTTGAGAAGCCCCTGAACTTGACATGGGCCGGCCTTAGGATTGTGACTCAAGGTTTCTGTTTTGAACGTATGTAGTTGGGCACAGAGAGCTTCCATGACTTCAGAAATGAAGCATCCTCCTCTGTCGGAGACCAGTTCTTCGGGTGCGCCATAATGACATAGCACATCCTTTGCAAAGACCGTAGCCACAGTTTGGGCAGATTAGTACGGTATGGCGGTGGGGACGACTAGTTTGGTGAATTGATCAATAAAGGCCAAGACATACCTATTACCGATTCGTGAGGAAACCCTAGTGTCTAATATGTCAACATACCTACGGTGCATGGGTGCACTGGCTAGTGATTTTCTCCAAGCTTGGCTCTGATGTTATGTGGTAAATTGCGTGACCGTTGACAAAGGGTGCACGTTTGACATATTCATCGACGTCTCGTCCCATACTTTCCCAATAATAAAATTGTTTCAGTTTACTGAAGAGGCGATCAATACCGGGATGTCCTCCAAATAGGGTATCGTGTTTATGTTTAAGAATTTGTCGTATGAGTAGCCTAGGTACCTCAGGTGCCCCACCAAATTTACGTCGAAGGCCAGCTGGAAGTGGTTTCGGTGGGGTAAGTTCGGGCGTTCCAGCCGTTGCTCTCGTGGAGCTAGTGGCTCGGGTGCAGGCGGTGTTGAAGCGGGCACTGGGTCTAAGGGTGGTGTACTGATGACAGGCGGATCTGATACCGCTGAAGGACCTGGCCTTAGCCCGGATCCAGATGGCCAAGGATCATCAATATTATCACATTGAACCACTAGTGTTCCTTCCAATAATTGACCGGAAGTAGGGTCTCCAAACATACGCCGCAATTGTCTCCGCATAGGTTCAGGAGACGATTCGACCAGAATACCGGGTGGTAATCCCTGTAACTGTCGGATGAGTTCTTTCAGAGACTCATCGGAGGTCGAGCTTGTGGCGGGGGGGTGGCTAAGGCTTTCCCTTTTCCGCGATCTTCCCCTTTTACGGCAACGGCGACCATTCGAGTACGCTCGTGCTCGTTCTCCTCATCCTCATCGGATGAGTAGGCAAATTCCAAGTCGGGTCGGGTGCCGCTAGAGAGTCCGTCGGCGTTGGCGTTAGCTTTACCTGGCCGATATTCGAGGTTATGCGCCATTCACAGAATAACGTGTACGTCGACTGGAGAATTTGTGTTACAAACGATCGGTTGTCCATATATTAGGTTACATACGACAAGGCGTCTATAAATTTGGTTGCAGACGACTCATCGTCTGTAACAAATATTACAAACGACGCACTGTTTGTAAAATTTGTTATGGACGATCGATCGTTTATAACATTTGTTATAGACGATCGATCGTTTATAACAAAATTTTACAAACGACCGATCGTCCATAACAAATATTACAAACTTCGAACTGTTTGTTACATTTATTGTAGACAATCGGTCAAATTAAATATTTGTTATAAAAGCGATCGGTCGTCCAAAAGAGATGCTAGTATTTCGCATGCAAGAGTGAAACGGCGCGAGCGTGGTTTCATTTATAAGCTGTCATTTTGTGTACTCATTTGTAACAGAAGGTGTCTGATGTATATACCACCCTTAAACCTCTGGAGCCCTGAATCCATAGGAAAAACTCGACGATACTAAACCCATCGAAAACAACTGAAGACACATTTAAGCATTCATACTGGTCTCCAGATACCAGAGAACTACATTTTTACAAGAATTTTGGCATATATATCTTCAGTATGACTTTTTTCAACCTTTTCAGTAATACCCTGTTCATTCCAGTGTCATTTTTACGAGAACAACTCATTCACAGACTCATCAAAGAAATGAAATTTTACTAATACAGGAACTATATCAGATCATTTGCTGTTAATATCTAACGGTTACATTCTATGTTTGCTTATGCAATTGTATCGAGCCTGCTGACGAATACGTAAATACACATGTGTTCACTATGTAGAAACATCCCCATTGCAAGAAATTTTGCTGCAGTGACGTATGTTTGAATCTTCGAATTTGCAGCTAGAAGCGAATACACAGACAAGATTTTATATGACCAGCGACGAGGCGAAATTACACATATGCATTAATTTATACATATATTATATTGAAGATAATTGCATACATATGTTGTTGTCTGCCATAGTACAGGAAAGAAACAGGATTGGTAGTAGGGGAACTGTGCCAAATGCTGACACTATCCTAATATCGACACTTTTTGTCTTCAGTCTGTCAGATTTTTTGTTCAAGATCACCTAGAGACATGAAATTTTCTTACGCAATAGCTTATTATATTGTTACTTAGCTATCATAGTATCAATGTATTCGACAAAGCGGTTTAATGGTCAGGTCCAAATGTTGACAGTCGGTCAAAAAACATAGTCCAAATTTTTTTTTGGACCAAGAATGTTCAACCGTCGAGATATTTACAACCATACGGTCTAGAAACATAATTTTTACATCCAATGATAGAGAATTTCCAAGAGTTTCTACCAATATAACATATTTTGTGATGGCATATAGCTCAGCTTATTAAATGCATCATAACTTGAAGTGTAATCAAAATAGACTTGTGTTCCCAATTCTGACACTTCCCTGATTTCAACTGCCCAAATATTGACAGTGGTAACTTAATACTGTCAGTCAGAAAAAATCAACTCTCATAGTAACTTACACTGAATTTTTGTCAACAGTGATTAAAGATACTCGGCTAAAAAGTCTCCAACGCTTAGCACTCTTAGCTCAATAGCACTGTTCAAGACAAATCGTAAGTGTCGTGCATGCAGAGTATATCAGTGGCACAACACGCTCTTTACGAATGAGGGTGACCGGAACCTAAGAAACGCCTATGAGTGCAGTTTTGTAACGGGGTTACCCAAAAAATTAAAGTGGCCGCCTGGCCCCTTGCCTGCTGCTGCGCCCCCGAAAAATTGCAATATTCTTTAATTTAGGTTATAATGCGATGGCAGCGCGGAACTTATCTTAAAATTCGAGGTATACTCTTTAGGTCAGGCCCGTAGCCAGGGGGTCCGGACACCCTTCCCCACCACTTTGGAGTCCAGCTCAACCAAAACTCAAGATTTTTTGGTAGTGAATTGCGTCAAATTTCATCCGCTGGTGCTTCAAAATCAGGTTTTAGAAGAAGATATCCGTGGGGGTCCAAAAATTCTCGCACTCGCTTCGCTCGCGCAATATTTTCTTTCCTTTTCCTTTTTTGAAAATTTTTCTATATGATTTACGATTTCTGCATTTTGTGTTTTAGAGTAAATAAATATAAAATGGCTCGCGTAAAATTCACGTCAATCGCAGCTCACAGATGGAAAGGGTTGCCTCGTGCCAAGAAGCATAGCATTGCTCGCCCAAGTCCAAAGAAACGGAGAGTACCACGACGTCAATATTCGGGCAAGAGGATGAAAGATGCCGTAAAGGCCTGTAAAGACGGAACATCAAGTTAGTCATCTACTTTTCCTTAAGTATAGTCGATGTAAAATATAGAACGTGATTTACAAAAAAAGTTCTATTCAGGGCTAGTTCTATTCAGTCTTTCATTAGCCGAATATCGGTAAAATAAAATAGGAAAAGCAACCTTTTGTGCGACAACATTTCGGGAACACCATAGGGTACGAACGGCAATATTGAGGATATCATTTAATTCACACAATGCTGTTGTAAATTTCAAAAATATATTTTATATTTTACAATCCATTTTTGATTTGTAACCTGCAGCTTACGCGCATATCCTGCAGTATTTGTTATATCTATGCTATTTCAGATCCGTTTTCTGCATCGCGGCAGTTCAAAGTTCCAAGAACGACGTTGTTACTAGCTTTGAACCGTGCATATCCGAATGTCACGCTCGGAAGTCCACCAACTATGTCAATACCGGCGAAAATGAGTTGGCTGTTCTTCTCAGTGCAGTAGCAACGCAAGGGTTTCCATTGTCGTTGAAAAAAGTACGTCAAATTGTTTTTGAATATTACGAAAAAATTGCTCATACTTTCAACAATATGGCTCAAATTGTTTGTTACAAGTCGTGGCGATCATTCAGAGGTCACCAATCTGAGGTAACACTGAGGAAATCTGAGAATTTGTGGATTAGTCAGGCACTCAGAACGAACCGACAGGCTGTATCAAAGTGGTTTGAAGGTTTTCAGCAGGTTGCGTCAAAATGTGGAGCTTTGGATAATCCAGACTTGTTGTGGAACATCGATGAGTCTGGGCTGGTGACATTCCCTAATGCGTCGGGAAAGGTGATTTATTTCACAGATCTCCGTAACCAACCGAAGATTTTTCCAGGAAAGGTGAACCTTAACCACACTAATCTCAGCCTTAGCGCTATCGGAACATTCGCTCCATCTATGCTCGTTTTGAAAGGGAAAAACGTTCGAGACTTTTAGGCGTACGGTTTGCCGGAAGGAACGCACGTCGCTGTGAGTGATTCAGGTTGGTCCAATGCGGAAAGGTTCGTCGAGTACATGCGCGATGTTTTCGTTCTTAACATGCCTTCAGTTCCGTAAGGTAAAAAACTTGTTCTCACATTAGATGGACATGGAAGCCACTGCAGCCTGGACGTCCTGAAGTTGGCAATAGACAACCATATTGAGCTTCTGTGTTTACCAGCGCATTGCACCAATTATCTTCAGCCCTTTGATCGCAGCGTATTTGGTCCGTTGAAAATCGCCTGGCAGCAGGCGTGCGATAACAGGATAAAGAACAAGCGTCGCGAAGCCGGGATATCTAAGCTCCTGACCAGCGATGTCCCCCATCTTTATCGCTTGGCATGGCAGAAAGCTGCAACCAGCGAAAATGCATAAGTGGATTTAAAGCTACCGGGAGTTATCCATTTGATCCTACAGCGATTCCTAACGATGCTTATGCAATGTCCGACGCCGTAGTTGAAAGCGCTGAGTTAGAAGACGTGGATAACACTCAAAATGAAGGTGATTTCGGAAATCAGCCTCAGGTGTTTAATAAAGAGCCAGAGAGTTGTGGTGATATGCAGACTTACAGCATGGTGTCCTCAGAGCTAGGATCCCCAATATCCCTGTCGAAGAAGTCGAAGCACCAATCATTTTCGCTAAGCCTGCAGCAGAAGGAAGGGATCTTTCAGAAAACGAAATTTTTGGATGCCATAACGCAATTGACGGTAACCTTGAGGCAGAGAGCGCTTCAACAACGGGTCTAACATTGCTCGGTAACATGATAGCAGTGGATCACACAGAAACATTTGGTTTCGAGCAATTGTTTCCAGACCAACTGTCGCCTGCTATAGCTGCCTCTGATCGTCAACCGGTGCGTCAAACCAGCAAACGCTTCCCCGATCCTATTCATCTAACTAGCTCCCAAAACCACGAAGATGTCCGCTCCGCTTCACCTTGCAATGTTGCGAATTACAGCCCATGTCCAGTTTGCCGCCGGATCAATAAAGGGAACTCTGGTTGGATTCAGTGTGTAGAATGTGATGTGTGGCAGCATGATGATTGTGTTGGAAAAAATGACAAAGATCTTCCTTTGCGTTAAGTGTTATAAAAATTATGCGAAAGCTGAAAATTAGGCAGTACGGGTACAGTGCTGCATAGTGTTATGGTAACAATTTCGAGTTTTGTTGGGCGCCGGTTTTATAATGCAAAAGCGAACTTAAAGTACGATTCGAGCCATCCTCTTTTGACACCACGTACAAAATGTTGCTAGAGAACAAAACGCGTATTTCAGTTGTGTGTTCAGCGAACGAAATCGACTTTACTTTTGACAAAACAGGATGATAAGCCTCGCAGCTTCAGTTTACTCGTGCATAAGCCACCGATGGGCCATTAATAATGCGCCCGCTATCAATAAGACATGAACTAGTTACCTGTTACGAGTTTTCTTAGCTAAGTGTAGAGAAACATCCAAAATGTAATTAAAAATAGAATACCAGGTCATAGTCCGCGCCTCTGCAAATGTGGTAATCTATGATGTTATTGTTAACAGAATAGCATGAGAATAAACCAAAAACTAGATACTGCGGTGCTAAAATGTTTAACCGCGATATTTGCAAACGATATTTGTCTTCGTAGTGTCTTGTTGAAGAAATCACACGGATGTTAAAGCTACTAAGCAGAGGCTAAATTTAGGACCGGACATTTTTACAGGATTGTCGTTGGGATAATACTATATAGTGTTTATCACAATAAATGATGTGCGGGACTACAAGGTGTAATCGCCATAAACCATAATTTTATTCCGGTAAGTGTAAAAGTGTGGTTGATAACTTTTCGTGTAAATGTCAACGTGTCTTCTTTATCCTTACTGAAACTCTATGTGTCTTTATGTGCTCTGGTGCAACCGTGATGTGCAATTATTAATCTTGTGTGCCAGTAATGTGCATTCACTTATTCTGGCGCGAGCTCGATGAGGATTTATGTGCTATGGTTTGTCTTATTTTTGTTCTATTATTTTGTTAGCTTAACGCGCTTTAACTCGCAAACATGTTATTTGTTCTGTTTGACCTTTTACTAAACCTTCGTTTCGTTGAGTAAAATGTTTTTCTGAGTTGAATTATCTATCTCTCTATCTATGATATGTGAAGATTATAACATTCGGCCTCAGGTTACATATGATAAATGAATTCGACAACCTATTTAACGAATGTCGTCCTGCTGGGTGGAGCAAGGTAAATTTTCCATCGAACGAATTATGGCATTTGATTCTTGTCGATTCACAGTTAGGTCAAGCTAATCCCAGAATGAACAAAAAGCATTGATATGGCGGGCGATTTTTCCTGAAATCTGGGGGAAACCATGCGATAATTCGCGTCTACGACTTAGCACCAAATGCAACCCGTTACCTAACACTACAAATATAACCCTGGAGAAGCTATTCATAAAATAAATTTATCGCCATATGGTTACAAGCCTGAATCCGAAAACAGTATTGAAATCCGAAAAGTTTTCGCATTCAGCATTGAAACCATCCAGTAATATATTTATTCTAAAAAACCTTTCACCAGGATCATAATTATTGCAATACATACATCACACTTAATCTTAATAATTAATACAACAGCCAAAAAATAACGTTACATCAAATTCGGTAGCTCGAAATCGTACCTGGCAGATCCCACCTCCGGGAGCATGTCCCCACCCCACAGGCAACCGCCGTTCCACCTGACCCTTCGAATCTGGATCAAGCATGGTTTTATATCAAGAGACTCACTAAGCAGAGAGTTCAGTCCTACTCCATTCTTATTGTATATAAATGATATGGTTGTTTGTTTTGGTAATTATGGACGATCGGGCGTTTGTAGCATTTTGGTATACACGATCGATCGTCTGTAAGAAATGTTATAAACGATCGATCGTCCATAACAAATATTACAAACTGCGTGTCGTTTGTAATATTTGTTACGGACGACGAATAGTCTGTAACCAAATTTATAGACGCGTTGTCGTCTATAACTTAATATTTTGACGATCACCGTTTGTAACAAGGTACGGACGATGCATCGTTTGTAACACAAGTTTTTCATTCGGTGTACGCATTATTCTGTGAATGGCGTATTAAAACCACTGAATTCCATGTGCAATTCATTGCGCCATTGTACTAGTCGCGAATTTTGTGGTGGTCTTTGAAGCAAACCCTTGAGCGGCTTGTGGTCAGTCTCAACATGGAATTCATGTCCGAGAAGGTAGTGTTTAAAATGCAATGCAGTCAACTTGATTGCAAGCGCTTCTGCTTCGATAGCGGGGTATCTATTAGTTCGATAGTGATAGTCGACTAGCGACTTGCTCGCGTAATAGTAATGTTCCTCGATCGGTTTTCTGCGATAGGACGGCACCTAAAGCGTATCCTGATGTGTCCGTCTGTAATATGAAGGGTTTAGAAAAATTCGTACAGATTAGTAGTGGTTCCTGAATTAGGGTCTTACTTAATTTACTAAAAGCCTCCTCGCATTGGGGTGTCCACTTAAATTCAGAGTCCTTACGTCTAAAGGCATTAAGGGTTCACAGATTTCTGAGTTGTGTGGGATGAATTTGTGGTAGTAACCAACGAGTCCAAGAAAGCTTTGCAGTTGTTTGAGAGACTCGGGGCGTTTATAATTGTCTATAGCCGAGGTTTTCTCTTGATCGGGCTTAACTCCTCAGAGGTAATAATGTGTTCTAGGTATTTCAGTTGTTTCAGCCCATACTGACATTTTGTTGGCATTAAGTTCAGGTTAGCCTTATGGAGCCGATCGAATATGGTTACCAGATCTGCCAAGTGTTGTTCAAAATTCGGCCAGAAAACTAAAATATCATCAACATAAATCAAACATCGCTCCCACTCTAGGCCTTTACGAATGATGGACATACATCGCTGGAAAGCACCAGGCGATGAGTTCAGACCGAATGTAATAAACTTTATTCATATTGACCGTAGACGGTAACGAACGAAATTTTTTCTTTAGTCTCGGCGTCCAGCTCAAGATGCCAAAAACTGGACACTAAGGGCAAGACTGGACATAAACTTAGTATTACGTAGACATCCTAAAATGTCGTCAATGTGCGGCAGTGGGCACACGTCTCGTTCAGCTACAGTGTTTGCTTTTCAAATCTATACAAAGGCGGATGGTACCATCACTCTTGGTGACTAGACTATAGGAGATCCCCATCGAGAGTAGATGATGTTATCAATCCTGAGTAGACCATATTGTCGAGTTCCTCCCTCAATCGTTCATAAAGGGAGTGAGCTAGCGGATAGGGTATTTGTTTGATAGGCTTGGCACTTCCGGTCAAGATTCTATGCCGATGTATTCCACATCTATCCAAGTCAAAAAGGTGGGTACTAAAGATATCGGCGGTTTCCGACAGGACCGTTCTCAGTTGCTATAGCTTATATAATGTCAGTGAAGTCTCATCAAAATCAATGTTATTCAGTATCTGAACAGATCATTCAGGGTCAATGGCCTTCTTTTATTCATTAAATAATGCGCCAGTAAACTTAAAATGCGCCCAGTCATAATCCTATTTTGCAAAAAGCGATCGAGGACCGCTATCCGTTGTTATGAAACAAAATGCGGTTTTGCCATCGATTTTTCGCGAACGATATTTAGTCGGATTTCGATTTCATGTCGCAAAATTCAATTTTGTGGCCGAACTAAATACTCATCTGTTTCAGTTCATAGCCGAATAGTTCAATAACTTTTCGAAAAGGTATCTTAGCACTAGCCAACGTTCTTGAAATACATCGACCTACTCAGTTTCACGTTCCAAAACACATTTGCTCGTTCGTCAACATATAAGCGGATATGTTCGCGAACCTCAACTATACCCTTGCACAAATTGTTTCGCGCACAATAACATTCGTCATCGCGAAAGCAAATAACAAATACAATTTTTAACAAAACCAAAAATTTTGTTGCAAAAACGGATTTGGATATAAATTCAAAACTCTCAAATAATGTGTTCGCGAACATTAGGGCAAGCTAATTGTTGTCTCAAGAATGCGATGGCTACGTCTTAATGGGTTCTTAGAGAATAGTTGTGTTTATATTGGTATAGCCGTGGACTGTCCTAAAACAGCTTAATTTTTAATACTTTAGATTTTATAAATACGGACCAAAGCATCCCTATATTGAGACATGCGACCCTGGGCCTTCTGTAGTGAAAAAAGGTACGGCGGCCACCCGATATCTACGAGAAAAGCCCGCCTTAGCCCCCTCCCCATTACAGTGCGCTGATAATCTACAATATGGCCCGTAAATATACGATTCGCGTATACGCAATAATTAAGCTGACCATGCATATGCATGTTGTTGTCTTGCGTTTATACTCACATTGTATCTCCTTAAACTTTACGCGTTTAGTAGTTTTGCATGTACATTCGTAAACTGGAGCCTAGATCCTAAATTTTTCCGACTCGACTAGTATGGATTCTTTAATCTGACCGATGAAAGCCAGGCAACATTCGTGCCGATTGAAAGATTTGCTATGATCGTATATTGCATTATATAATCCTGTGGAACAACTATTTCAAATGTATGTACAAGTTAAGCTGACATACGTTTTCGCCTCACTTGTCCACGAACTCTTATATATGAAACTGACATTCTGACACTCACGGTGATCCTTCTGTTAATGAATTGCCCACGCACAGACATAACCTGTCGCTCTATAATAGCTGATTGTAATCTGTTGTGCTATTTATTTTGATTCGAAAGGCATGATCTGTATTATGTAACTTGTGTGCTTGTATGAAACTATCGCACTCATAGTGAAAAAGTGTATTCTCCTCAACAGTTATAAACGCAACGCTCGACCTCGCGTAGAATAAAACATGAGCTCTCCACAGCGAGAAACACGACCCCTTTACCCGCATCGCTATCGCCGTATGTCAGTAGTGTACAGAGTAAAAAGACTTTTCTCATCTTTGTCATATTTTTCACAACTAGCGGATGGCGCACATTAGCTTATATGCTCCAGCTGGATGTTTAAATTTATGCACGAAATTTTACGCTATAACTCATGGCGTTGTATGTTTAAATTTGGGAGGGGGGTTACCAATTTAAAAACTGTGAGATCCGTGCTACCTACAGCTCCATCCACCAAAGTCACCCGACCACTACCTGGTCTTTACTGTTACAGCGCTTCGACTACAACTTTGGATGTTAGACTACCCCCTCCTCCCCTCAAAAAGTCTGTATTAAACCATTTGGCATATAAAAATTCGAGGTAGATTAGATTTTATCTAGATATAAAGCATGTATGTTTATGTTCATATAATTTGTATATATTTATTTAGTTTTATTTGAATTATCATTTTACCAATAGCTGGAAAGGAACTAATATATTTTTAGCACAAAGCGAGATGGAACGGGGTTCTCCTTCGCTATTAAGTGTTGGCAGCCGTTAAAATCATCTAGATCCTGCACTAAACATCGTTGAGCACAACTAGTAGGGTTATTTTATGGTGCATTCGGGACAACGCCTCTCCCACCACAAATTCGTTGAGGCCCCATTTCTCCTGTCACAAATCTTTGGAACCGTCGCTGACCGCCCAATGCTAGGCGTTAAGTTGGCATACGTATTTTTATGCAGTTTTAGACTTTATACATAACTGATTCATAGACAAAAAATTGGGCGCTTAGCGCCGAATTAATTTCAGTTTTGGTCACATAACAAAAACTCATTGGCAACAATTTGGGCGCTTAGATCTTGGAAAGCGCCACATTAATTTTAGTTTCTTATTTAACGTGTTAATTTGGCGCTTACGATTTCGGAAGTTGTGTGCTAAAAACTTTTTGTGATTATTAAAAATTTAAACGACAGATAATAGACACTATTAACGAGATGTCGTCCTTGCCCCGTCCGAGAATCCGCCTCACCACCCACCACCCCCAAGACTTCCCGACTCCCCTTCCCTCGAGACTCTCCACCCTCCGATCCACTCCCCACAACCTATAACCTCCCAACCACCCCCCCCCCCTTCCCTCACTCACTCCCCCTCCTCCTTAAAGCAAAACACCCCATTTACCACAAAAAAAAAAAAAAAAAAAAAAAAAAAAAAAAAAAAAAAAAAAAAAAGTCCCCGACACTTGGGCGTCCGCGAAGGCCCGAACGGGTCCAACTAATCACCAATCATTCCCACACTCGTTCGAATACAGATAGACTCAAAACTCCCAAGTCTAATAGCCTAATCAGAGCCTCATTCGACATCAAAAACATCAAAAGCAAAATGCAAACTAATCAATACTTCCAGCACAACAAAAAATCCTCAAATAGCCAAATCAAAAACCATCATCAGCAAAATTCAAAAAAATTCACACAAAAAAAGTCCAAAAAAAAAAACAATTCCCCAACAAAAAACACCAACAATCAACCCACCTCAACAAACACACAAACAATCAAACACCACCAAAACAACACAACCCATCACATCCCCCACAACAATCCACACCCCACACAAAACACACAACCTGTTTGAATAACGCTGTTACTATATGTATTGCCAAGACTGCATTAGGAAAGAGTATGACACTTCCCTGCGCTCACACTGTAAGAGGCCGTGTTTGATAACACTGGCGTTTTCGGCCAGTTTTTTTTGGGGGGGGGGGGGTTCGAGATGCTTAGAGGCCCAGTTTCTGGGTGGGGGTAGCTCGGACCCAATAATTTGTGGCATGGGGTAGGTTTATTAGAAGTTGCTGGTTCAACCGACCCCCCAGTTCTTGTCGGACCCCCACCCCAATTTCAGAAAATGGGGGAGGGTCTGCATCTCAACCCCCCAAAAACTGTGGGGGGTGGGGGTCAGGCCGAAAAAGACCGCGTCTTCAGGCACGGGTGTACATGTGAGTGCAGGGAAGTGTCATATTCTTCCCTAATGCACTCGTGGTAACACGAATTCAATTGTGGGTTTGCTGGTGATCTACGCAACTTTTTGTAAGAAAACCTAGTTGATTGACGGTTCCCAGAGTCGTCTGGAAAGAGGTGTTCATCTGTTTTCAATTGTTTTGTGTGTAATAAACAGACAAAATCTTTGTTTGAAAGACAAAATATTATTTCCGTTTAGTTGGAATTATAGTAAAGCGCTTGAAACGATTTTTTCACCTAAAATTTAGAATTTAATGAAAATTTTGCACACGCTTCGTATCCATGATTCTCTCTATCCTTCAATTCTTTTCGTATTTGGTTGGCGGTAGAACACTATACAACGGGAATCAATTCATTAATCTACATTTGCATACGGGCCACCACGCAAAATTCCAAAAATCGATAAACTTATGACTTTGCATTAATAAAAAGCTATTGTTATTTGCTTATTTGGCACAATGTACAAAATATGTTGATATATCTTCATTATAGATGTACATGTATATTAAATAAATTTGTTATAGTATACATAAATGCGCCAGACCCGCTGGCTTAAGGTGGATAGATTGTTCTAACTGTTAGGAGCATGCGGGGGTCCGCGGGGGCGAAGCGTGACCGAGTGAATCTTCGAAATTTTCTGGTACTCAATATATTTCCATATTTTCGAAAATTTCCCTGAGGCTCCGGGGGCAACTACCATTACCCCTACCTATGCGTACATATGATTATAAAAATGTGGTTGTTTGCACATGGGGGCAGGACATGACTGACGAATACCATGTTGACACGGGCAATATTAATAGCAAGAGTGCATTAATTAAGAGTATGACACTTCCCTGCACTCAATGTTAACCCGTGTTTGAAGGGTGGGTGGGGCGACGGGGGCAGTCCCTACCTCATTTTGTACTGACAATCCTGAAACATTAACGGATTCAGGTTATAACAAAATTGATGTAAATGACCGCCCGCCAACCCAACTTTTTCCGACACCCCACTTTTGAAGACCTTAAGATACCCCGAAGATTTTTACAATAAAATACAAGCTGTTTTTGCATTTTCGAAAACGAATTCTGTGCGGTGATTTTATATTTAGTAATTACTCGTGCTATTTGACTAACATTTCGTACGATATAACTAAAGCTTCATGTTAAGTAAAAACTTCCGCGTTATTAAATTAAAATGCACCGAGCGCCCAGATTGGTGAATCCTGTACGTTTTTTACTCAGTTAATTCTCATTTATAGGCTGCTGTTCTATGGCTCTGAATCATTACTTTTTTTACTGTTCCTAGGATGTACTATGCTTTCAGTGACCTTTATCGTAATACTAAGTACTGTGAAGGGCGTAAATAAACTGTTGGCCATGCCGTTCTTGCTACACTAAAACCTTATGCCCTTTTATGAGACATACACATAGCCTACGTCGGGGGATTGCCGCCCCCGAACCTCTTCGCTGTAAGATATTTCCTTTTCTAATATCGTAACGTAACGTCCTTATCGGTTTTACATGTACACTGATACACATTCTGTATAAGGTTATTGTAGTTTCGGAATTTGAAAATGTTTACTTGCAACCCACTAGTGAATGATGTTGACCAGCATAGAAGCTCTAAGTAACTTACCAGTGGGTTAGACTGCCCTTACCAAAAAGGAATGTGATAAGTAATTACATCCTGTTGCTAACGTACATAGCAGTGTTCGCGAACAACAAAACACGCTCTTCTTTTCGCGAACAATCACGTTTAACATTCTAATTATATCTCGCATAAGTGTTCGCGAACAACAAAACAGGGTCGTTTGTTCGCGAACAGTGAGTGTGTTGCATTATTCGAATTAAATTAGAATAAATGTTCATACCTCATTCATGTTCGCGAACAACCATGGATACGCGCTGCGCAACTTAGTCTGCATGTTTGTTCGCTAACAAAATTTAAGGTCGGGTGCTATACAAACTGTTCCCGAATGACAAGTCTCGAATTAAAATTCTCTAAACGTATGTTCAACAACAACCTAACAATTTCATTAAAATGTTCGGTAACATAATCCATACGCTTTGGAGCTCGTGGCAAAAATGTTTTAAACAGTTTCAAGATAGACATAGGATCGCCAAAAAACGTTCGATTACCAATTTTTTTTTTGAAATGACAAAAGAGGATTATTGCTGTGCGCATACAAAGTTTAGTCTCACAAAACATCTTAAGCTCAAGCTGGCGTACTTAGAATTTGTTTCGTCTTTTGTGAACCCAAATTTTCTTAGCTCAATAGAATAAAAGAAATTTTAAGGGCTTCATAAAGCCCGACGGGGGCTAGTCCCCCCTTCCTAAGCTGAATTTCTGTCCGAGCTCAAACACGGTATGAGCGTCGAACAACCAACTAAGCTGTAAATTCGTAAACCATAAGAGCAAACCGTTAAACAAGTCCCTATTTGTACATGTTCAAGAAAATTTTACCGTGGTCGACTCAGGAAAATTCTATAACCCTAACTCAAGAATAGCCGGTCATGTAAAACATGGACGCCGTTTTGGTGTGCCCTACCTATGACCACGGGGAATCAGCAGGACTTCGACTTTGTCACCTACAATTTGTCACCATCGCGTGCAATCGCTCAAGATGCCCAAAACGGGACTCGACGTGTGGAGGTTTGTCAACGAACCTATTACACTGCCTATGAACAACCTGTCACTGTTACATCCGGGGAAAATAAACCCCCATGCACTCAGTTCTCCCGACTTCCAATAGTTGATCCGGGACAGCAATCGCTAGTCCCTTCCACGAGGCCAAAGTGTTCCAAGCGGGTCCTCCGACCGTCGAATCCAATTGCAAACGCCAAGAGAGAAAACACCAGAAAGTGCCAAAAGCTAACAATCAAACACAAAAAAAATTGCCTCGGAGCCGGTCAGTAGAGTCGACCGAACTCCATGCTGCCGAAGTCGAACTGATTCCACGAGTCGACGCGTTGGTCGTAACTTCGATTTTCGGGCCTGTATTGTAGGATGGCGATTTTGTCGCCATCCAATCGTCGTTTGGTCGTTTAACGCCCACTTTTCTTGGGTTTTGTTCAGTGTCCAATTGGGGACACTTCCGGAAAATTCAATTTTGACAGCTACCGTAAGCCGTAGATGTCCTTAAAGAGAGTCGGCTTTAACTAAATTTGAAGACATCAAGTTTGAACCCTCCGAGTACTCGGATGTCGGCCATCTGCGACTTTTGCCCCGATCTTCTCATGAAATCCAAATTTTGAAGTCCCAATTTCCCGTAATTATCACCGGATGTCCAGTGAAATCGGATCCTAAACTCACAACTGCTTCGAACTGCTTCCGGTCCCAGCTTAATTCAAACATTCGCAGATACTTTCGGGTCACGCAATTTCCCTCTTCAACCCCAATTAGCGAGACAATCTGCTCAAATTTTGATTGTTTGATCTTCCCAGCCCATCCTAACTCAGCGACGATCAGCTCAGCCTTTGTGGTTCTGGACTTGCCGCCCTCCCTATTAAGCTGAATTTTGCTTTGAAGATGACCCTCACTCATGAGGACATCCGAAAACATCGAAAAGAATCGAGCTTCTTTTCAATTTTCTTAGGACTACCTAAGCTTCAACGACTCGCCGGGGGGAACCGACGACGGGAAAACGTTCATCTCAAAGCCAGAGACAGAGCAGACACTAGAAAACTCCCAACCGGTCAGGGGCCCTGCTCCAAGGTCCACAGACCCCGTGGGAGGGTCCTAAAGTCACCCCCCGTTTGTCCTAACCGTCTGTATTCTGTCCGTCCGTAAAACTATCAATCTTAAGCGAGATTTGCACGCTTTGTCCTCGTCCGGCCGTTCTTATGTTATGTCCTTACATATATAGTTATATACATATATACATATATATGTGTACATACATATATCTACACACATACACACATACACGAACACATACATTACACATGGCAGACATGGTGGCGACCTGAGCGACAGAAAGGTCGCTCAGGATAAACACACACTTACAACACGCCAACAACAACAACAACAACAACAACAAAACAACCGACCAAAGAAGTCGGTTAGAGAAAGAGCGAGCACAAGAAGACAAAAGGACAGCTAGGACATGAAGAGGGCGTGGGAAGGGAAGCGGGAAAAGGGGGATCCCGTGGGGTTTTCGAGGGGCTGGGGTGAGATTCGGTTCCAGGACGAAAAATGGGGCCGATCGATACCAAACACGAGGCGGAGGACGTAATAGGGGGTCGGAACCCACTTATGGGTTCCGATGTATATAAGTATGGGAAGCTTTAGCGGGCTCTCCTGCGTTAACGGTTGGGCGGAGCGACGCCCGCCGGGCACCGTTGGACTCGCCGTCAAACGGCGATTCAAATGAGGGGTGATATCGCTGCCGGAGCGGCAGGGGTAAAAATGGTGCTAAAATCACAACGATTAGAGAGAGTAACGGTTTCGGTAGGGGCGCTTTCGCCGGCTGTCCCGGGTTATCGGGGCGGCGGACCGTGACCCGCCGGGTATTTTTGGAGATGTCTTTTCGAGACGAAACCAATGAGGGGTAGATCGCCCATTTTGGAGTTGAGCGAAAAATCTCGAATCATATGTGCCCACTCGTGGTTGGCAACAGAGATTTAGGCACCTTTGAGTGACTGCTGCGGATCAGCGGGGATTCGAACGGGGGTCCGGCGCACGTCTAATCTCATTCGACTCATCTAATCACGATGAACAAAACGACGGGTCGCATGCACCGGCTCAGGAAGGGGGTGAGACATTGAGGACGTGGCAGCGTGGGGGCTTGCAGCAGTCACATATCACAGCGAGGTAATAAGAAAAAGGGCGGTTTTATCAGGGCGTTCACTGTTGTGCGGGGAGGCACAGGGGCCTGGAAGTCGTACGCAATCGGATAGGGGGTACATGCACACATACATTTACAGTATGTTATAAATATTGTTCTGATTCTGCTTTGACAACCCAACTTAGCGTAAGTACTGGTTGTCTTTGTACGCTACGAGCGAGGTTCAGGCGTTGTCCGGGGCGATTTTGGGGTCTAACAATAGTTCTCAAAATTTTCTACTAGCATGCTCCGGTTATTCCCCGGATAATACCGCACTAGACGGGTGCTGGCCATCAGATTAACCCGGTATCCGTCATCCTTTGTATGCTCGAATGCTACCCTACGTGTAAATTTACTTGGTTGCGAATTGTGATTTCTCTTGACCATGGCTTTAGTATACAGTTAAAACCACGTAAATTTGATATTTTTGAGTTTCGTCGAAATAAACTTGTTAAGTTGAACGTGCAGCCAGGGGCCTTCTATTCCCGGACGGTCATAACCGTCAAAACTTTAGCATATAGTGTCTGCTGGTTGGGTTTCAACCTCATTTCCAGTTTCTATTGGTGTGGGGCTACATGTCCAGTCTTACGAATCGGTTGAGGCAGCTTAGTTTTCCTTAGTTCGTTCAACTCATAACACTCGTCCCGGTGAGAAGCCAGTGCTACATGACAAATTATTCACTGAAAACGGTTTATGGTTAAAACGATTCAATAATAATATATGACATTTTTATACAAAACGATTTACGGTAAAAACGATTCGATGATTAAATATGACATTTTTATACAGAATGATTTACGGTTAAAACGATGCGATGATAAAATATGACATTTTTATACAAAATGATTTACGGTTAAAACGATTCAATGATAAAATATGACATTTTTTATACAAAACGATTTATGGTTAAAACGATTCAATGATAAAATATGACATTTTTATACAAAACGATTTATGGTTAAAACGATTCAATGATAAAATATAACATTTTTATACAAAACGATTTATGGTTAAAATACGGCATTTGTTATGTACGAACGTGACCCGGTGCCAGCGTGCTGCAATACAATTTTGGGTGTATGAATCCTGAAAACAATCGTAACGGGGCCGGAACGGTCCTGTTACACATTTGCTCAAAATTGCTCATGTTGCTGTGTAGCTACGGGTGGCTTAGGTAGTATGGAATAGACAAGGATCTATTATCCAAACTACTTTTCGGTACGAGCTTAAATAAAGTTCTCAGCTTTCCGAAGCCTATACATAACTTAATTTTTTGCGAAGATTAATAGCCTTAATAAACAATGGGCTTTCTTTCCCCCTTGGTCACATCATTTTATTCGGTCCGTTATCCACTCCTCATCTGCATCCCCAATGGAAAGTTTCGAGCAATCGCAAGTACTGCCATGACAAAACTAAGTCGAGTCTAAAAGTGTTGGATTTCTGCAGCCTCCAATACTTTAAAAAATTGTCATGATACCCTGACATTTAAAAAACAGCAAAAATGCATTATTTGTAGTTTAAGCCGTATGTGCGTGTTCGCAATGGATTACAGCCAATTTGATCCTCCGCCTTTTCACCTAAACGTAGAAGCTCGAAAAACCTAAGGACTATCTTAATAAATAAGCTCGAAATAAGCGATAGTGAAGAACAAAAGTAGTGGTCGAAATAAAAATTATTATATTGCTTGTTTAACTTCAGCGCGTATATGCAGTTACCTACTATAATATTACTTGTTTATGTTCACCGCGTATATGTCGTTTTATCTAAAATATCACACTTCAGCCAGTATGCCAGTCGGTGATACAGTTTTTTGATATGTGAGCGGATATGCCGTTATTCGGTCGCCCTGCATTTCACGAAACATTGTTCTGTATGTCATTATAATCATTATTCTGCATGTATGTCATACTAATTCAATGTTTCAATTTACAAATACCGGTTAATTTGGTCTACTGACTAGCCGGTTAGCCGAAAAAATTCGGTTTTTCAATTAGTCGATCGGTTAATCGATAAATTTGTCCACATATAGACAAAACCGTTAGGGCCTTTGACGGGTCCTCCTGACGTGGAAACTACTATTATAAACATAACACATATTATTATACACACATTTACACATATTTGCATACAATTTAATCCTTCTCTTATGGTTGTGTCATTGTGTTAGTAATACAAAAATTCCTAGGTGACAGCGCGTTATCAACCTAGGGTTCGAGCTTGTGAGGGCTGCACCAATCCCCCATTCAAGGTTGCCCGATATTCCCCGAGGCGCTGCACCACGGTTTCATGAGTGTACTTGTGTCTAGTTAATTTGAATAAACAAAAGTTTTATTGTTCAAATTACTGTTTTCTTTGCCATCACTTCAGCCCGGAGCTGAGTTGCAACAAACAGGTTGCGGTTCTGATGGCGCTTAAAAGGCATCACGTTTGATCTTACATTAAGCAGGCGAGTATCATGTTTTATTTGTTTGCCGACACAGTATACGACTGTCGATCTTTATCGGTTTATTGATCTTAAGATTACCGATTCACGATCTCACAACAGCATTTAGTGTAAATAACAACAGCGCGACTACCACTACAGCCACTGGGCTTATGTTTCTTTACTAATGACTGTCTAAAGTAAACGGCTTAAATTGGTGTTTATTGTGACCGGCTTTAACAGCGACACTTAAATAAGAAAGTGTATAGCGAGCAAAACTAGGAATTGCTTTGAAAAATATTTGTGGCCCGCTACAAATTGATACCGTATTCCACACTTTGGTGCTACCCATAATCTTCGGTGAAGAACCCGAGCTCCAATTACGAATGATATCCATCAAAAGAGCTTACTGCGCGGAACAAATTCCCCACAATGATGTTATATATTAGTGATATTGTGTGGTTTTTGATGCTGCCTTCTTGATTGTAACAGCTAAATCGTAATTCGCTTGGGATTTTATTAAATATAAATTAATCACAATATGGCAAATATACATTAATTCCGTAGCTAGTGAAGCTTATATTCGTTGTCATGTTTTTCTATTATCTCAAATATGCGTCATATTTCGAATTTCGATGGTTTAGCGGGCTACCAAGGGATCCCGGCGCAAAATCCCATTTTTCTAAACTTTTTCACAAAATAACTTATTATATGGTTTTCCCAAGTTTTAAAATCCTAAATTTCTAAAATTTTATTTATTTTCCTATTTCTACCTAATTTGCATATTTTTCATTCTTTTGACACGTTAGCTATGTCTAGGTTTGAGTTGTTTTCAGTTTTATCGTCAGTCTTGTTTTTCGTTTGTCCAGAGCAGCGGCCCGAGTTCTTAGCTTATCTGTCTTCATTTTAAATGGTTTTATTTTATATACGACCTTGCTTACCTAGCTAATAGCATGGTTCATAGTTTTCGGTTCTCATGAGTTACACGTTTCGTCTTTGATGTTAGAGTTGTGTAAGAGAGCATTACTATTCGGAGTGTCACGTACCTTGCGTACCGGTTATCTTATAACGCTGTCCGACTGGAAAGGAGCTTATACTCGGCCCTTCGCCCGGTGGACTAGCAGTTAGGAAGTCAGGAAACGCCTATACTCGGGTTTCCTTCTCGATAGATCTTACAAAAACGGTTCTTGTCTTTTGGAGCGCAAAGAATGCGCAGTGCTGTTGCTTGATTTCTTTAAATTAGGGTGAAAAAGGGCATAGCTTAAAAGAAGTTCTGTGGTCAGCGGCACAAATAAGTAACCCTATTCCTATTATTATCTTACTTAGTAATAGTATTTTTCCTTATAAGAGAGAAGTAGGAAGTGGCAATGAAACTTACTAAGGGTGATAGTATAGTAGAAACGCATTAGGTGTAAAAAAATCGGCCCTCGGAGTCGAGGGAGTTACAACCATGGCGAGAGCGCAGGTGGCACTCGAATAATTAGTAATACTACTATGTTCTCTGGCAGCCTTTCGGTGTCTTGGCGTAGCCGGTATTACTCTTGAATAGACCGGGCGAGTAAGGAGTTGGTTTTGACCGACCAAAATTTTGAGTCTCTTAGTCCTAAAACCAGTATCGTCAGCCTTTCAGGGGCATACACTGAGCAAACTTCAACTGCATAGTAGTCGACCGCTACCATACAGTTTTAATAACGTGGTCTGGTTTAATAACAACTTATTTTACACTACACAATTTGGATTCTTACCAGGACGTTCTTGTATGATACAACTACTTGAGTTTGTTGACTGGCCTGCATCCGTAATTAATGATGGCGATTGTATTGAAGTAATATATTTGGATTTCAAGAAAGCATTTGACTGCGTTCCAAAAGCTCGGCCATTATGTAAATTGAAAGCTCATGGCATCACGGGATTACCGCTAGACTGGATTGATACTTTTTGTCCAATAAATTTCAGTCAGTCATTGTAGGTCCATCAAGTTCACAAAATTATACTGTTTCGAGCGGGGTAACACAGAGTAGTGTCCTAGGGCCCATACTCTTATACTATATAAACGATAAAGATGATTGTGTTTCTGGTGGTATTCTTAAATTTGCTGACGACACTAAGCTTTTTCGCAGACTCGTCCACATACCTATGTGTCCCGATCCATACAATATCGACATAACTAGTATGCAAAACGATCTTTGCAGCCTACAAGACTGGTGTACCAGTTGGCTCATGGATTTCACCAGCACACATCTATTCATTGAACGACGAACCGATACCTAAAATGTTTTGCTAAGGATTTGGGCATCACTATTTCGACGGATCTTATGTTCTCGGAACATTGCACTAATGATGTACGTTCAGCGGAACGCTCTCGTTGGGCCATTAAGAGAAGTATGAATTATTTGTCTAAACAAACCTTCCTTTTGTTATATAAATCGCTGGTGCGTTCGAAACTAGAATACTGCTCTTCGGTGTGGTGTCCGCATTTTGTTCGTGATATACAGCTTATCGAACGTGTCCAAAAAAGGGCAACAAAACTGTTTTTTCCAGCACGTGAACTTCCTTATTAACAGCGTTTACAATTGCTTGGGCTACAGACACTTCAAACTAGACGATACCGAAACTACTCCATTCTACTCTATAAACTGACTCATGGGCTCGTCGATATTCCCATACTTCGGTTTTTTGAGTGGGCGCCTACTTCTCATCTTCGTGGTCATAACTTTAAACTGCGAACGAGATATATTCCGCGACGTGATACTTCAAAGTTTTCGTTTGCTTTACGATTGGTTTGAATTCTGGAATCGACTTCCAACTGCTATTGTAAACGCCCCGAACATCAATGCATTTAAAAAGCTGCTCCATGACTCTAACTCCATCCCTGTTTTATAGTCGCCAGAGATGCTGCTGCCTGTTTGTCTTTCAATATTGAGGTGCACATGCTGCTTTTTTCGAGTCGGTTATCAAATCGAATTTATACCAGCCGTTTTCGGTTGTTTCCACACGTCATTGTCAACCGTTCACTCCATGGATCTGTGGCGACTATGATGGACGTGTGCTGGGTAATAAAGGTAATAAAATACGGTACAAAAGAACAGTACCGAGGAAAGTACGGTATTCGGACACGGTTATCAAAAATAGTGCCAAAAGTGAACGACGGTGTTATTAGTGTCTAACATTTTATCATTATGCAATAAACATTCTATATTCGCGTCTGTTGACCAAATATCTGGAACGCAAGCAATAGAGCCGAGCAAGGATCACGCTGCAACGCGAAATATAGGGCACTAGAATCGCTCACGAAACACGCACGCCGCACTAGCGGCCCACCGGAATTCTGCTGGCCACTCCTCGAACCGCACAATCTTTCGGTGACGAATCCCGTCCCCTTTTTAATTCCGATAGCGACCATAAGGAAAAATCCCCTTCCACCCGTACTCCCAAGAAAACAACCTAATATAGTATCAAAATGTCGGGGGTCCGGTTCACTTATTTATCGGTGCCTAACTTTTTGGTTCTTAAAAGTTTAAAATTTTATTATTTTCCTAACTCCTAATTTGCATATTTTGGTATAGTTTTTCTTATTAGCTAGGCCTTATTTTAATTGTTTTTGGTTGAGTTGATCAGTTTTGATTGCGCAAGAACAGGAAGTGGTCGGATACCACGGGGGCAGTGATCTATATTATTTTAGCTTAAATGTTTTTATATTTGAATTAGATTACCTAGCTAGCCAGGCTAGAGTATTGCGTCAGTTTATTTGGCCGAATTTCTCTGTGTTTGTCATTTGATATTTAACGATATGGAAGGCTTATCTCATGTTACGGTTTTGGGTTTTAACTAGTTTCTGATCAATTTCTGAGCAAACTTTCGGTTACGCAAAAGAAATGTGTAGGAGTGAGAGCAACGTACGTGGCGTTACATATTGATTTGGCAATTCAAACAGCGGAGCGTAAAGAATTACGCTGAGATTCTTCTTACTATTGATTACCAATTTTGGTTAGAAAGATTGTGGCTTTAATCACAGGATGATGTCAAAAGGGCTAAGGCTTCACAATTAAAGACGTATCGGTCCGTGTGCTTCACTACGCTCCGTAGTCTCGATAGAGTTACTAGTTTTCAGAGCAATGGCATATCTAGAGTCCAACTTGACTATTATAGTGGGCTCTCCATTCGCTGAAAATTTTGCCAGGGGGCATGAACCAGGGGCCCCCCTGGTTCCGAACCGGGGGAACTCGATTTTGCCAGGGGGCATTTTGCCAAGAGAAAAACGGTTAAAAATTCTGTCCGAAACACTGCCAAAACGGTTTTGATGGAGAGAAAAAGCGATTTTGAATCAAATTTTCACAAAATTTATATTTTTGGCTTTAGAACGGAATTTTAGTACAAATTTTGATCAAATTTTTTGCACTTTGGACCGATTGGAAACTAAAAAATTTTCCCTGAGGCGGTGAACCGAGGGGAGCCCAAAATTTTGCCAGGGGGCATGAACCAAGGGGCACCAGTTCTGAACCAGAGGGAACCGAAAAATGCCAGGGCCCCCAATCCCCCAATTCGGAGAGCCCAGTTATATTTATCCTTGGGGTTCCAATGGTTTTCTGGTAGACGAACCCGATTTCCAAAATCTAGTGCGTTTTCATGTGTCTGATTATGCATTGCGTACAGGGCATCAAGAATGGTCTATATATAGGTATTTCTTCAGGCTGGATACAATGATTTGGTTATTTAGTGTTGACGGTGTATATGTATTTCGTGGATTTTCAGCGGCTGATTGCGATAGTTATCATTTGGTTATATAGAGTCCAGCACAAGTATATCGGGTCAATGAGCCTGATTTCCTAAAAATAGTCGGTCATCAGTAGTTTGGTACATGGCATCAAAAATAGTTTATATTGAGGTTTTTCGGTATGCTGAATACAATGATTTGGTTACCTAAAATACAGTGTGCATATTTAATGCTTTTTGATGGGTATTCTCGCTTCGTTTCACATTCGCGTATGAATTATAGTCTATTTTATAGAATTGGATCTATATAAATGAGCCTGTGTAGAATGTAACACTCCGTGTTGCCTTGAAGGATGGGTTGCTATGACGATTGGTTGCATAGCTACACCAAACGCTTGGTCAGTGAACAAACATTTGGTACGATTTCGTTGAGCGGAGCTCGGCGAAGCCGAGCGAAGCGTTTTTATTTTCTGTCTGGGAGTAAAAAGGTCGATGTCTGTTCGTTCGTTCGTTCGGTCCGACGGATCTCAAGAACCACTGAACCGATTTAAAAATTTTTTGTTTGAAAGCCTATCATGTCAGAGTGTGCACCTGATATTTGGGATTAAAAATTGAATGGTTAATTAGTAATTAGCTAATTAGTTAAGCTTATGCAGCTAAAATAGAGAATTTTGCAATATTTGTGTTATTTATTGAAATAGAATCGTTTCGATCAAACCATTATAGGGTTCTTTGGGTCGAAGAATTCAAATATAATATTTTTACCAGTGATAAAGCCCTATGCCCTATGCAATGTAGTTACAAGAACATAAAATTGAGTACATTCGTAATGCCACAGCCCAAGCTCCGCTCACAAATGTAGTTCCACTACCGACTAGTTTATATTGCGTATATCGCGAAATGTGTTGCTTGAAACAAACGAGTTAAAATATGTGCGGATGTACTTGAAAAAACTTGATTAATACTTGGCCTAGTGTTATTGTATGAACATTTTTTAGTGATTTTGTATTTCTCGCTAGACTGTATTTACACAATCAACGGATTTAAATAATTGATTTTAGCGAATTCTACTCGAACGCAATTATCTAGGTATATAATAAATTTACGTCACGCGTTTCAACACTTAGTAATAATTATTATTCGCTGATGAGCTTCACCGACGACCCATCGCAAGCTACCGAAGCGTCGCCTGGAATTTGTGTTGTGAGTCGGACGCCACGCGAATATCGACCACCGCCACCAGACGTTACATTTGCCCCTCCGTTGCAGCATCGGTCTGGAGGAGCACTGGGTGCTGGCATTGGAAGTAAGAATTTTTTCAATGTCTATTTTGCAGGGAATAACAGGAACCGTCCATGTAAATCGGATCTGGAACCGGAACGTAGTATTCGATACACACACATATATATACGTATATATAGTAAAACAGATGAAGAAAGAAATGAAGGTACAGTGGATTTATAATGTAGCAAAATAATTTTACATTAAACTTATTGCGATAATATCATTGCCTTTCTGGAATTTTGAAAAGATTAGGAAGCTAATAACGTTTATTTATTGATAAGTATGTTGTTTTCGGACATCCACAGCAAAGAAATGAGTTCCACTATACAGTTTTGTGCAACTTGTTTCAATCTGAATGTGCTTCAGTATGTGCATGAATACGCATGGAGCAGGGATTTTGTGTTTTTCTTAGTGCAAAAACACAGTGAAATTTCAAAAGGCACAAAATTTAGCACACGTTAACAGTTCAATTAAAAGGTTACAAAAACATCTTTTTATACTTTAACAAGCAACCTAAGTATAAATTTTGGAATATGAAATAATTAGTACTAAATATATATAACCCCCTGGGCAGCCTGACTACTGTCTTTCAGGCAGAGGTGCTGGCCATCGAAAGATGTGTCATGATAACAGATGGTTTAGACTTAAGAATAAAGAGATAGGTATTTTTAGTGATAGTAAAGCTGCGGTGCTGGCTCTCGGGAAAAGGCAGGTTAAATTACTATGCACCCTTGGGTGTGTGAAGTGGCTTAACAGACTAGGTCGAAACAATATGGCGACTCTGGGCTGGGTAAAAGGGCATTCCGGAGTATTAGGTAATGAAATAGCTGACGAATTAGCTAGGCACGGGTCTAATATAAAGACTCTAGGACAGGAACCTCATGTACCTATTAGCGTTACTGTAATTAAAACGTGGCTGGAGGAAAGGTCTTTTATAGAACATAATAGGAGATGGACTAATAATACTGATTGTAGACAGACTAGGGTTTTCTTTGACAAACCTAATAAATTTAGATCAAAATTTCTTTGGAAACAATAAAGACCGTATGAGAATAGCCATACAATTTTTGACAGGACATGGGACTTTTAACTCTCACTTATACAGAATAGGTTTATTGGATAGCAACTTGTGCACATTCTGCGGAACTGAGCCGGAGACTGCTCAACATATGACAATGAACTGCTTAGCCTTGAGGGACTTACGAAAGACATTCTTCGGAACTGAGACTTTGGATCAAGAGGATGGACATAAATTGAGTTTATCTAGAATTGTTGGGTTTCCGAAGTGTATTACGGAATAGAACTTTACTAGGACTTGGGGTGCTGAAAAGGGCCTTTTTGGCCTACTCAGGTTTCTTTTTATACCCCATCTAAACTCTTATCTATCTATATAGATATAAGTGATTGGTTCATTGTATAAATATGTAATGCATGCATTGATATAAAATTGCTAGTAGCCAGTTAATTATCATTGCTTGACCTTCTCTGTAACGCTAAGACAGGGTATTTGGGTATTTGCGGGTTAATAAAAAAACACAGGTAAATTTCAAAAAACAAACATTTTTGCACAGTATGAATTTTGGAAAAAACCCTGGATGGAGTGTACACTAAACACTTTCGTTCTGTCTCCAATCGCCCCCCTTACCGGATATACGGTTGTTGCATGTACTTCCGTAGGAAACATTAAACTTTGATTTATATGGTTGTAAAAGAAAATAAAAAAGGTATACAATAATTTTGTGTTTAGTGGTCAGAGACAATGTTTAAGATAGTTGGTTAACCAGTGGCCGTCAGTTAAATGATGACGACTTTCTGATTAAAATGCTGTAACTGCACAAACTGTGCTACTGCTCGCACAGTTTCAATAAATACAGTTGATTACCAAGATTGCTGTTTCAGACTGCGTTGCACATATGTTACTTTATTCCAATGTAGACTGGTTTACAAAATTTAAAAACGCACTGGCTGGCGCATGGCGCAATTTATGTTGCCTTTATGTGCTAGCTTTAGTTAGAATCATGCATGTCTGGCAGAAGCATTGGTTGAGATTTGAATTAAATATTACTAGTAACTGGCAAGCGACGGTGAAACGGAGCGACCGTGGTTTCATTCTTATGTTATTTTGTTTGACCACATGTAACAGACTGTGTTTGATGAATATACCATCCTAAAAGCTCTTTTTAGCCCATTGAAAACTTTTAAACCTTGTCGACCCTAAGCCCACCGAAAACAACTGACAACGCATCAAGTATTTGTGCTGTTTTCTAGATAACCAAACCATCGTATTCAGCTTAGCGAAAAATCTGTACGTATATAAACTATTTTACATGCCATGTACCAAACTACTTAAGTCCGACAATATTCTGGAAATCGGGTTCGTTGACCCTAAACGCAATGAAAACTTCTGAAATGGCATGAGATACTTAAGAAATACCTTTTGTAGAGTATTATTGATGCCCTGCACGCAATGCATATTTAGAGAAATGAAAACCCACTACATCATGGAAATCGAATTCATCAGCCAAAAAACCCTTGACACCCCAAGAAAAGGTATAATATAGTCAAGTTGAACTATAGAGTATGCAGAGTGTTTGATAAACTAATATGCGCTGATTTCAAGGTAAAAGAAAGCAACACCACGGCAAAATTTGAAAAATCACTATTTCTGGAAAGGCTTCGATGAACAGTGTTCGGGCCTGCAACGGCCCGTGAGTGGTTCCACAAAAAGTCGTAGTCAGCAGAGATGTAGATCTCTATGTGCTGAAAACGGAGGTCTCTATTTTTCGATGCGAAGCCTGTGTCGCGAGACATGGGCTGCGAGATACTGATACCCGTATGGCCACATTTGGCAAAGAACTCTTAAAACCCTGTTTTTTCCATTTTGACCCGGAAGATGGGGTCGCAGTTGCTCGGGTTCAACTAAAAGGCACATCGTCGTCTCTTTTGCTATCGAACAAAACAATTTGCCGAAATCCGTCCATCCGAAAATGAGTTATGAATGACAACGATAGACAAAAACAGAAATTTTCACGATTTTCCCCCTAGCGCCCTCAGTGGAAACTCCGCTCTCTCAGTTTCAATAACGGTTTTTAGTAAATATACATTTTAACATAGAAAAATAATTTGTTTATTCGAACCGCAGCAGTCTCCCGACCACTGCCGCGCATTGTATAGTATAAAACTGGGCTCTCCATTCGCTGAAAACTTTGCCAGGGGTAATGATTAGGGTGGCCTCCTGGTGCCGAACCAAAAATTTTGCCAGGAGGCATTTTCCCGAGAGAAAAACTGCTAAAAATCGTGTTAGAAACATTACTAAAACTCGTTTGATGGAGAGAAAAAGCGATTTTGAAGCAAATTTTGACAAAATTTGCGAAATTTTTGGCTTCAAGATGAAATTTTAGTACAAATTTTATTTACTTTGGACTGATTGGAAACAAAAAATAATTGCCAAGAGGCGATGAACGATGGAGCCCAAAATTTTTTCAGGGGGCACGAACATAGGGTACTAGGTCTTTGCCAGGGGGCGCTTGAAAATACTACCCTCCCCAATTTGGAGAGCCCAGTATAATATCATAGCTAATGTGCTCAGCAGCGCCCTTCTTTGATAATTACAACCTATTGAGTTTTTCTTAGAACTATTGATTTATTGTTTTTGACTAATGCAGCAATTCTGCCTTTGAATAAGTCTACAGATTTATCGTTAACAAACCATCTGACTCCGTTATAATAAAATGAGTGCATGTATGTATTATGTATATATATTTTTGTAAAGCTAATCCATACCGACTCGAAATGTTGCGACGATACTACTATAGCGAGAGTATGTGTTCTGCCAAATTGTTTCGGGTATTTTTGTATTCTCTTTTACACTTTTCTTCTTCGAGGTGTCTTGGATTATATACGTATATAGTACTTCGTTGGGCGCTCATATCGAAATTTGTTTTAAGCTCCTTACTGTCACTTTACTTCGCTATTTAATTGAACTGCTAAAATCGTTGTAAACATAGTTTTAAGTATATGTTAAGGGTATTATTTTACACGGTGTTTTGTTTATTGGCTCACGAGGCATCTACGATTTATTTAGGATAGCTAGTTTTACAGAGCATTGAATGTAACAAAAAAATTTAGTTGCTTTATATTAAGCCAAGTACAAATTTTTGTTCGAAAAACCGCTGGCAACGATTGATGTCTGTGTATTCTCATTCGGCGTATGCTATTTTGTCAGAAAACATGAGTTGGCGTCTTGCCGTACAATACGTGTTAATTTCTGTAGTTTAGTTTACGTCTGGAGCCTCCGCACGGTTTGGTACAAGAGTAGTGCTCGAGGGTTTACCGTTGGCTTTCTTTCAGTTCATATACATTTGGGACTGTGTCTATATTAGTTTGAAAAAGTCGTTAACTTAAAAACAGATTACAGCAGAGTTGCGAAAACAAAGCACACCATTACATTTTTAATGATATTTTACCGGATTAGGAATGACGTTAAACTAGTCTGGCCTCTCCATTCGCTCAAAATTTTGCCAGGGGGGCATGAACCGCCCTTCCCTAGTTCCGAACCGAAGGGCGCCCGATTTTTCCACGGTATTTTGCCAAGAGAAAAACGGTTAAAATCGTATTAGAAATCGAATCGTATCGTTAAAAATTGTATGCCCTAATTGCCCTTTTGATCTAGAGAAAAGCGATTTTGAAGCAACTTGTGACAAAATTTGCTAAATTGTGGGTTTTAGGACGGAATTTTAGTATAAATTTTGATTAATATTATGTACTTTGGGGATGTTTTTACCGAACGGAAACAAACAAGTTAACCAATGGGCGATGAACCGGGGAGCACGAAATTTTGCCAGGGGGCACGAATCGGTGACCACATGAAAATGCCACGCCCCACCCCCAATTTGGAGCCCAGTTGAACTTGGCGAGGGACAACAACATTCTTGGGGTACCATTCTTAATTCGGTGAAATATTAAACGTGTAATAGGGTTTCTTCTTCTCACAGCGCTGGTGTAATTTTTTTAAGTTCACGACTTTTCTAAACTAATTTAGACAATGTCTCAATGTACAAGTTTGTTCCGGGTTTTGGAACTTTATTTTTACTGTAATTTTATCTTTTATATAAACATAATAATAACAATGTAGCATGTAAAAACATAGCAATTACTTTGCCACTGGCTTGTTCTTTCGTTGAAAATTTTGCCAGAGGCATGAACCCGAGGTAACTGGGGGCGCCGGGTTTTGTCAAGGGGCGTGAACCGGGGGCCCTGGCTTGAACGGGGTCTGAAATTTAATATCTGTCAGCGAAACACACTAAAATTGTTAATAAAAAGCCTCAGAAACGGTGCAAAACCGGTTTTATTAAGGTTAAAACTAAGTTTTTAAACTGATTTTTGGCTGAAATTAGTCAAATTTTAACTTCGGAAAAATATTTTTGCAAAAAAATCTGTCAATATTGTATATCATCTAGGGGTGTTTATCCCGGGGGAGCCAAAAATTTTTCAGTGGCCCCCAACCGTGCGGCACCTGCTTTTCCTAGGGTGACCGGAAAATTCCAGGACCCCAGCGCCACTTTGGAGGCCCCAGTGACACATGTTTGGGCCCGTTAGTACAAATTTTAATTTTGACTTATCAAACTGGCGGAGTTATATAGGTGTAGTATTGCATTCGTAAATGTTACAAAGTCTTTTAAGCTAAGTTATGGGTTCAAGAAATGTATATATTGCGAATATAGCCAAGTAAAGTTTATGGATATATATTTTAAGTTTCAATATTAGGTGTTCTAGGCACACTGAGGTCGTTGATAAAAACAATTTAACGGAGAAGCCTTCATTCCAGTTTCATGCCAGCATTTACATATCGAAAATCGTATTACATTACCTTGTGTTAAGTTTGCAGTTTTGTCGTAGCGCTCAAATTTTTATATCCAATATCTGCCTACATGATCTGTCTGACCCCACGGGCGTGGGTGCCTCTCCGTATACAAGTTCTACACAATATATTATATATGATTTTTTATATTTTGTTCACATAAAATGTAAAGTTAATGCCACGCGATAGCTTTTGTGTCATTAATTAATGCAGCAGCTGAAAATAACTAAAATTTCCGTTGTTGTAGGCGATAGCTCGCCGCCGATGACACCCATCAATCCAGACGGTCGCCATCAAAGATTTTCCGAGTCGAACGAACATCAACCACTGCTACAGCCAATGAGTTCTGCAGTCGCTCAACAAGTTGGTCCGCTATTAATACTATTTTCAGGTGTATCATCCTGCTAAAAGTGCCGAGCGTTACGCTGTTGGTTCAAGTGAAACGGAACGAGCGAAGTGAGCGGAGTTTCCACTGATGGCGCTACGGAGAAATCTCGTGGAAAATTTTTTTGTTTTTCTGCCATTCATAAGTCATCTTCGGATTTGAAGCTCGATAATTTTTTTGCTTAATACCGAAAATGATGGCAATGAGCTTTTTAGCTGAAAACGTTAACAGCTCTGACGTTATCCGAGATTAAAGGGGGAAAGCAGGCCAATAATATTGATTTTTCAAATTTCGGCATGTTAATGCGATGTTTTGACCTCACAACAAGTACGTATCTATTAGGGTATCACGCACCGTCAATACCATGGTTCTGTTATCTAGAATCTAATCTGACTCTATTATATTTCTTGTATGGGGTTTCAGGGTATTACGGTCGGAGAGCCCGATTTTAAAATGGTAGTCTGTTTTCATTCGTTTAGTTATGTATTGCGTGCGGGGCATCAAGATTATTCTATATTTTTATGAATGCTGAATACAATAATTTGGATATATAGAGTCCAGCACGTATATTTCATGCATTTCATAGGTGTTTAGGGTCAATGAAGCTCATTTCCACTATAGTCTGTCCTCAGTGGTTGGGGTATGTTTTGCCGTTTGGTTATCTAGTTGCAGCATGAATTTCGTTCCTTTCCAGAGATTTTCAATGGGTTTGGAGTTACTGAACCCCATTTCCAGAATATAAGCTGTCTTCAGAAGATTGGTACTGGGTATCAAGAATAGTTTCTATATTCGATTTTCGGTATGCGGAATATGATGATATTATTGAAGGACAAGGACCACCGCGAATATTTCTTACCTGCAAATGTTTTCAATAAGCCTGGGTCGCCGAACCAGATTTCCATAATATAGTCAGGGTTCCAGAGGTTTTAGTCTGTTATATACATCAAACACAGCCTGTTGCACATGAGTACACCAAATGACACCTGCCAATGAAACCAAGCTATATGCGAATGAAACCACGTCGCTCCGTTTTATCCTCGTATTGCGATATACTAATTACTAGGTGTTGCCGTTCTTCAAGGCGAAGCCTGTGCTGTGAACTGGTGTTCGTATGGTATATTTGACAAAAGGACCCTTAAATACCTGTTTATTACTTTGTCACCCCGAATCTGGTTTTGGAGCAGTTCCAGTCAACCAAAGTTTCAACCATCCAACAAAAACATTAAAATATCGAAATTCATTCATTGGAAAGTGAATTAGGCGTAATAGAAAAATACAACACAATACAAATTTTAGCGATTTTCCACATAGCGTGCTCAATGGAAACTTTGCTAGCTTTGCTCTCTCCGTTTCAATTACGACCGTTTAGTAGATGTATACCACAGCCCCCAGCTCCTACCTGTGGAGATTTCGAAATACTTCGCGGATTTCCTTAGAGTAGCTAAGGAGAAATTCGTGCTCCAGGTTAAGTGGACGTTAATATTGTTTTTGTGTTTTCGATATCATTACAACAGGTATTAACTAGCTTTTATTATTTTCCTTTTGAGAATGCCCATTTCAGCAATCTGCTCTTAATTTTACTCAGGAACAGTCGCAAGAAAAGCAGTAATATTAGGGCGCGTACACATTGCCTCCGATCCGACAGAGCTTGCACAATTTTTCGGACCTACTCGGTCGAAATAAGGGGAAAATAAATATATACGTACGCACTCTTACGCTACGTACATAGTTTAGACGTGTATTTGATCAGATCGGATGCAAGGTGAACACAATTAGGGTCGAACCGTATCGGATGAAATGTGAGCACAATTCGGATCGGATCGGTTCGTCTGCAATGTGAACACAATTCGGACCGGTTCTGATCGGATGCAATGTGAACACCATTCGGACCGGTTCGGATCGGATGCAATGTGACCACTATTCGGATCTGAAGCAATGTGAACAGTATCCGGATCGGACCGGAGCCGTGTTCACATTAAATCCGATCTGACACGTCTAAACTCTATTCCTAGTGTATGCGTGTGTATGTATATGTAACTATTTTTCACACTATTTCTATTCGATTCGGTTCGGAAATATGTGCATGGTGTTTCGGATCGGATGGGACGCAGTGTGCACATTCTATATACTAGAATCTTGGCGACATGCCAAGTGTATGTGTATGAATTCGGAGAAATGAGAAACTGTAACGTTAACATGCAGTGGAACAACTCATTAAAAATATATTCTTGTTACAAAACAAAGATGTAACTCACCAAAAAATATTTATTAATCTGCTGTTCAATAATGCATAGATGCAGCAGAACTGATAGTCAGATATCTATACTCATCCTAAGAGGGTTAACTCTACCTCAGAACTACTTACGAATTGTGAACAACACATAAATAATGTAATCTATGTATATCTAAGAATCTTAACAAAAGCACAGGAGCAAACATAAACAGAATTTGCTACAGACCGCATGACAATGGTCCCCTTCGCACCACTCGCCTTGTCTCACCCATTGATATAACTACTTCTACACGAGGAGACACGTTTAAATACATTTAAGATTTGAAATCAGTACCCACGCAAACCCATATGAACTATTTTGAACCACAAATCTATTAATATACCGTTATAAGTGGTAATGTTACATATTTAGATATCAAAATTATTCAAATCGGCTCAAGGGTTGGCCAGTTATGATAAAAATGACCCCAAAATGCTCCATTTTAGCCATGTATCCCATTTGTACCCACCTTTGCCCCCGTGGTGGGATCTGGGTGTGCCGAATCGGAATAAAACCTCCAAAAGACACATCTAGAGTATTGTAGCTTTCAAATGAGCCCTCACACGTCCATATGGGTTTACGTTGAGATAACGAAGTTTTGTTCACAGAGAAAAATAAACGAACGCCCATCTTTTTCACCATAGTGCGGTCTAGTGAGAATTCTTCGATTCCAAAGCTAGTGCTTTTACATAATACTCCGAATTCAATAAAAGGCACGTCCGTTTCGCACCAGATCGGATCGGACGCAATATGAACACATCCTTCAGCTTAGTTATAGCCGTTTTTTCTATAAATCAACTATTCGATATGTTACAACAGGAGATGTTGAGGTAGGACTTTAGAGAGCAGTCGATTTCTCATGGTAGCTCGGAAATATTGGCCCTATGTGGAGATGCCTGTGTTATTAACAGGCGTGAGAGCAATGCTGTGCATACATCACAGACCGAAGCTAATTGTAATGTTATACGCTGTTATTGATGCTGAAGCGTGACGCCCTAATGCCAACAAGGTCAAGTTGAAAAGATAATAAACTCTAGCGACGTAGCATTCGATTGGACTTGTGACCTTTTTGGATCGAACGGCCGTTCCTGATACTGCTTAATTTCTCATGCAAGATTCATTTAAGCAAGCAAACAGTTCAAAAATCGTCCCGTATTCCTGCAGTGATGTTGGCATCAATGCAGTTCGGTTATATAGCTGATTTTGATACTTGTGACGTTACCTGAATCAATGAAGCAAAAGGAACGGTCTGTGTCGGATACTTTGTTCATTGCATTCCAAGGTCATCCAATAGCCTCATAAGTACACATAGTATCATTCTATTAATTCGCATAGGACATTTAGTGCTATTCACTTGTGCCGCATCACTGTTTTATATTTGATTTGCAGTTTTGCGCTTAATAAAATGTTATTATTGAAAGGCAAACACGGTTCAGTTCAGTTCTTTTCTGCGTTTTTCGTTGTATTGTTGCAAAAAAGTATTTTCTGGCACCGTGAATACTATTCTATGTCAATGTTTTTGTGAAACATTTAGAGGGTAAATTTTTTATTCAGTATCACCAACATTGCTATAGTAGTTCTGGTAGTAAACTAGCATTATTTAGCTGTTCAACCGCAATTTTTTCCCCGAAGACCCGGAGTTTAATGAAATTATCCGGTTGGCTGAAGAAGCGATAGACGCCGAAATTTATCCAAGTCGAATTCCACAAGGCTCGTCTGGAAGTTATTTTGTTCGCGTTAATTGTGCCTCGCTGTCCGATAAATTGGTAAGGTTTTTTCAGTGCAGTAATTGCTGGAAACATGACTGCCATTTTTCGACCGAGTATTGTAATGTCGTGCGAGCAGCGAGGGAGCTGTCGCTATTTTAGGTTATTATTGCAAGTATTGTTCATTTTATGTGGTTTAGGCACAAGGATTCATGATTAGGTTTTAATTGCATCTATGCTATCAACAGCTGATTGGCTGTGCACGCAATAAGCGTAGGTGGACCTATGCTTCACTACGTTCTGCAATATCGATATAGTTACTGGTATACAGTCATATACTATCATCTGTCCTTTACCACCAAATGTTATGATCGATAAAGCGATGTTATACGCAGTATGATATATCTTGCGTTCGCAGTCTTTCTGTAGTTACTTATTTTTGAACAAAATCCAGTTCGCGTTAGCGTCGGCAAAGATTTTACTGATCATGCAGCGTGAACACACAGAACCTATCAATCAGAGATTTTTTGGTTTAAAATGTTGTTTTGAACGCTATTTAATAAAAATTAATATCAAATTTAAGGATTAAAAGAAAAATCCTCTGAACAAAACAGCAAAGCTTAGATGCATCTGCAAGTGGGTGGGAAGGTATATCGACTTACCCAGGTTCTCCAAGCGCATACCTTCAGGCGAATATCGGCCTCCCTAAGTTATTGAATTTTTCTCTGTTGAGCTGCTTTTTTTCCTATTATTGACAAAAATTCTTAAAGTTAGCACTTCTTATAAAATGGTTAGAATTTTCCCTTTTGCAGATGCACGATTGAAACCAGTCGTTAATTTGTACACGTTAGACGTTTTGTGATATTACGGTACTTTATGGTTTCCCAGTTCAACATACTGAGAGACCTCCAGATGAACTCTCTGAATTGGCCTCCAGGCTTTAATATTTACGAACTGGTGAACCCGCAGATCATGACCCGGGTATTATTTAGGTAGCATAGCAAAGTTAGTATTGCTGCGTTGTTTTTGAGTGGGTACCGGTGATTCGAGCTAGATTCTAACGCAGAACTATGCGATGTTATACGCAGTATGATATATCTTGCGTTCGCAGTCTTTCTGTAGTTACTTATTTTTGAACAAAATCCAGTTCGCGTTAGCGTCGGCAAATATTTTACTGATCATGCAGCGTGAACACACAGAACCTATAAATCAGAGATTTTTTGGTTTAAAATGTTGTTTTGAACGCTATTTAATAAAAATTAATATCAAATTATAGGATTAAAAGAAAAATCCTCTGAACAAAACAGCAAAGTTTAGGTGCATCTGCAAGTGGGTGGGAAGGTATATCGACTTACCCAGGTTCTCCAAGCGCATACCTTCAGGCGAATATCGGCCTCCCTAAGTTATTGAATTTTTCTCTGTTGAGCTGCTTTTTTTCCTATTATTGACAAAAATTCTTAAAGTTAGCACTTCTTATAAAATGGTTAGAATTTTCCCTTTTGCAGATGCACGATTGAAACCAGTCGTTAATTTGTACACGTTAGACGTTTTGTGATATTACGGTACTTTATGGTTTCCCAGTTCAACATACTGAGAGACCTCCAGATGAACTCTCTGAATTGGCCTCCAGGCTTTAATATTTACGAACTGGTGAACCCGCAGATCATGACCCGGGTATTATTTAGGTAGCATAGCATAGTTAGTATTGCTGCGTTGTTTTTGAGTGGGTACCGGTGATTCGAGCTAGATTCTAACGCAGAACTATGCGATGTTATACGCAGTATGTTATATCTTGCGTTCGCAGTCTTTCTGTAGTTACTTATTTTTGAACAAAATCCAGTTCGCGTTAGCGTCGGCAAATATTTTACTGATCATGCAGCGTGAACACACAGAACCTATAAATCAGAGATTTTTTGGTTTAAAATGTTGTTTTGAACGCTATTTAATAAAAATATCAAATTTAAGGATTAAAAGAAAAATCCTCTGAACAAAACAGCAAAGTTTAGGTGCATCTGCAAGTAGGTGGGAAGGTATATCGACTTACCCAGGTTCTCCAAGCGCATACCTTCAGGCGAATATCGGCCTCCCTAAGTTATTGAATTTTTCTCTGTTCAGCTGCGTTTTTACCTATTATTGACAAAAATTCTTAAAGTTAGCACTTCTTATAAAATGGTTAGAATTTTCCCTTTTGCAGATGCACGATTGAAACCAGTCGTTAATTTGTACACGTTAGACGTTTTGTGATGTTACAGTACTTTATGGTTTTCCAGTTCAACATACTGAGAGACCTCCAGATGAACTCTCTGAATTGGTCTCCAGGCTTTAATTTTTACGAACTGGTGAACCCGCAGATCATGACCCGGGTATTATTTAGGTAGCATAGCAAAGTTAGTATTGCTGAGTTGTTTTTGAGTGGGTACCGGTTATTCGAGCTAGATTCTAACGCAGAACTATGCGTAATCCACGCGAAAGTAGACGTTATGATTTGCGTAAAGAAAAGCGGCATTCGGCGTGATATCAATCACGTATTTATTAATACTAGATCACATATTTTTTCTTGTTTCAGGAAACTATTGGCGTATTTAAGCCCAAAAACGAGGAACCATATGGTCACTTAAATCCGAAATGGCTCAAGTGGATGCATCGAATGTGTTGTCCGTGTTGTTTCGGGAGGTCTTGCTTGGTACCTAATCAGGGTTATTTATCGGAAGCCGGAGCATCCCTAGTCGATCAAAAGCTTCAGTTAAACGTTGTGCCGAAAACCAAGGTTTGTCTTCCACCCAGTCGGTTTTTATTAATATTTATTTTATTTAGTTATTTGTCATGATTTTCGAATGCTTACCGCGGGAGTCGCAGAAACGGTTTCACGCTCGTTAGTTGATAATGGCTGCGTTGTAGCGATTTTATGCAGTGTGTCAATTTTATTATGGTACAATGTGTCTATGGAAATGTTGCAGTTATACAGTGTACCGGGGCTTAGCCCCGGGCCCGGGGCAACAAATTTAGCACCGGGCCGGGACAACGTCGAAGCGCCGACACCGGTAAAGGTTAAATTTAGGTACCGGGGCCGGGGCTACTGTTTCAGAAAATAAAATATTTTTGGTACCAAATTCGTAGAACACAGAATACCAAAGCTGGTGTCGATTGTTGCAAGAGTTTTTTAAACTGTTATACAACGTTCACTTCAACGTCAACGTCGGGGGATTCCTAGGGAGATCGTACTCCCTCCCACCACCCTATCGGCATGTATGTATGTGTGGTATATATGCTCTATATGCGCTGGCAAGTCGAACACATAGTACTTTTCGGCTAGCCCCAGTCCCGGCTTCTTGAAAATTTAAGAAATTTACCAATCCCAAGTTTACTGCTCCCCGGAGACCATCTGCTCTACCACCCCTCCCAACAAGCCGACTGACGCTCGCCGCCTATGATAAATATATATTTTTAAGCACAGGGAGGCAAAGCGTTTTTGTTTTCTTCAGAAGTGGAAAATTAGCACCTTCAGTCCATCAATAACTACAGGGCGATTTTAAATTTTTTTGTTGGGAAGGCCTAATATCCTACAGGTATTTTTGTCAAAAATTGCTTTCGTTAATTAACAATTAACTAATTAGTTACGCGTGTCAGCCTATTTTTTGCAATTTCAAACAAAAATTGCTTATTTTTCAATGAATAATTAGTGCAAAGCTATTATTTTGGTGTGTAGACTACATCTCGTCGTGCTGAATAGGAATCAGGTGTTTATTGCTATTCGAGAAAGTTAAAAACATGTTAATTACTTAATTAACTAATTAATTGTTAATTAGCAAATTTTTTGAAAAATTTTTTAAAATGCTCGGAAATGAAAAACAATTGCACACGTTGGTTTTCTGTGTGACTAATCAGGATTATGATATCTCTGAAGCTCTAAAACTTGGTCTTATGTGCTAATTAATTAATTAATTAGCAAAGTAGTCAATTTTATACAAATATTACAATAATCTCAAAATTGTTAACCTTTTTGCGCCCGCGGGTTTTTATGTCGCTGATCATGAATATGTGGGTTTTAAAGCTCTATGATTTTTTAATGGATGCGAAATAGTTAATTAGTTGATATTACCAAGAATGCATTAGGGAAGAGCATGACACTTCCCTGCACGCACACATAAACCTGTGTTTGACGATGTGGGCGTTTTAGCTAGCTGACTTGTGTATGGTGGATTTGACATCAGTTGCCTGAACCGTGATATTTATTGTAAATTAATTTATTATATATAATTTAGTTGAAGTACATGTATACATAAATAAGATTTTGAATACTTTGCCTATTGCTTCGCTCACTTTTTGTAATTCATTACGTTTACTTGTTATGAATTAATAATTGGCCAAATAATAACAAAGCTGAAGTATTTTAAAGCTCTGTTCATTTGTCAAGCCTTCTCATGTATTGTAGGTAGTCCGTCTTGCAGCGCCAACATTTAACTATAGCCAAGTCGATCGAACGAAAGCTGATGCCAAACGCCGTATCATGGACAAGTATCCGGCTATTGGGAAACGATTTCAAAGGATTGGTCTTCCGCCTAAGGTAAGTGCTCGTTGGTTTAACCTCACACAAAAGAAACGGGTTGTGTTTCGTGTGTTAGCTGTCTCAGTTAAATTGTGCTTGTCTTATTTGCTTGTTCCGTGGGCAACAAAATTTTATAGAAACGCGTTGTGTCTGTTGGGTTAACAGTCTCTTCATTCGATGAAAATTTTGCCAGGGTTCATGAACTGGGGGAGGGGAGCTGTTTCGAAACCAGGGGACATTTTTCCAAGAGAAAAAATGCAAAAATCAGCGCTGCTAACACTCTTTTCATGGAGAGAAAAGGGATTTTGAAGCTAATTTTGGCAAAATTTTGGAATTTTAATACAAATTTTTGTCGATTTTACCGTGTTTGACCGTGCCGAAACAAAAAAAATTTACCGCGTGGCACGAATCGGGACCACCTTTTTTTGCCAGGTGGCACAGCCCCTCTAATTTTTAGAGCCCAAGGTTAGCTATATCATTTAAATGGTGCTTTTATTATTGGCTTGTCCCGTGGGCCGTAGAATTTTAATTGATGCAGTAAGGCGGGCTTTACAACGCGTAAACAGAACTGTGGTTGCACGCTGTGAAACTATATTGAGAATACGGTTACGATTTAAATTTATACACTGGAACAATAGTTGTACGTAGCAATTTTAAATTGAAATATTTTAATTTGAAATACAGAAGAACCGCGTGTTTGGTGTTTTCGAGTTCAAAAATTGGCATCTCTACAGTGGTGACCTCATTTTCTAAATCCCAATGTTCGCCAGATTTTCACCCATGTTCATCCCCTTCTCATCCCAAATTCTTATGTTCAATTAAATCCATGATTTATTATTGTCCCTAAATTTATGTATTCTATATATATATATTTCTACACTGATAACTACTATTATAATGATAAAATATTGCGTTATAGCTAGAAAATATTTGTTTTCCTACCAAATGAGACTAATAACAGTCATGCAGCTCTAGCGGTTTCAGGGTTATTAAAGTTTTCGTGTCATTTGGGCCTCATTGCCCTCTAAAAGCACCGTATTAATCCATCCTATAGCATAAATAGCAGTACGATCTCAATGCAGTTACATAGAAAATGAATCGCTTCACAAAATGGGGGCAATACACCCGTATTTGAACTGAGTGTCAACGGAGGATTCTCATTGGTCAGGACTGTGAAATTTGGCAGCGTTTGTTTGTTGTTTTTGGTTTCGCTCGCATAACTTAACTTCACGGCCCCGCTAGCTCATTCGAAAGCTGGAAATCTCTATATATGCCATTTAGTTTAACGCAAAAACCGCTTCCCACTACTCCCCTCTCAAAGGCGGTCCGAAAAGTCCGGGTAGGGATCTTAGGTGTCCTACCGAAACACGTCATGCCTTATATCTCTATAACCACTGGTGTGATCAGGCCTTTTGTTCAGAAGGTTTAGCTCTATAAAGCTGTGGAGCACACTGTTGTTGAGGTCCCGTACGCTCCAGGGTTGGCGGGTCAAAATGGGGTTTCAAATGGGCCCTTCGATTCCCCGAAAACACCAGTTGGTCATATCTCTTCAACGACTATAGAGATTCAAAAACCAAAGCTCAATAATATATATAGCTAAGTGCGGTGCGTTGCTATTTAATTAACTTGCCCATTTCACCCTCAACCATTCGAGTTATATGTTTTGTCTCATTTTGCAGCGTAATTGTGTATCCTCTGTACTTGCATATTGTGAAAACAATAATTGACGGAGGCAAGACGAGCCACCGAAGGTGGCGAGTCGCAGCCGGAGGCGTACATTTAACTTTATATATATCAATATACTAGACGCAAAATTTCAATTTTCTCTGTGACTTGTCACAGACAGGTCTGCAGGTTGAACGCCTGGGCCGATTTTAGAAATTTTTTTCTTCGTGTTGCATATTCTCTTGCGGAGTGCCCTTTCATTGAGCACTTTTTTCTGCGAAAATTGCTTTGTACTCAAAATTAAGCAAATGTTGCTCAAACTTAGGGATTTTTGCCATTTTTTCAGCTTTTTCACCGCATCTCGACAACCGTTCGTGCTATTTCGGCGATTTTTTTACATAAAATGTATTTTCACGTTTTCTAAACAGCTGTATATAGCTGATTGACGTATTTCATCTCTTTCCTTAAAAATTAAGCAAATTCTCTTAAAATTGACTTAGGGAAACCTAAGTTCATCATATCTCGACAACCGTTCGTGCTATCTCGGTCATTTTTTGACATAACATGTACCTTCACGTTTTCTAAAAGACTGTATACGAGTGATCTACTTACCTTTATAAATTCTCTTAAAATTAAGCAAAGTCTCTTAAAAATGAGTGAAAAATTATTAAGTGTGTTATAACTTTTGAATGACTCGGCCTATTTGGACTAAATTTCATTGATGGGTACAACTTGATAGATGTATTGTCATTCTACTGTATAAATAACTAGACGTTTTCATGTCTTCCTCTTATTATTGTTACCAAAAATGTTAGAAATTCCACAAGCTGTATGCACTATTCACGCCGTTGTTAACCACCATGCCTCCGTCCCCCACGTTTACGTGTTACTAGTATATATCAATATACTAGACGCAAAATTTCAATTTTCTCTGTGACTTTTTTTTGTTTGTCACAGACAGGTCTGCAGGTTGAACGCCTGGGCCGATTTTAGAAATTTTTTTCTTCGTGTTGCATATTCTCTTGCGGAGTGCCCTTTCATTGAGCACTTTTTTCTACGAAAATTGCTTTGTACTCAAAATTAAGCAAATGTTGCTCAAACTTAGGGATTTTTGCCATTTTTTCAGCTTTTTCACCGCATCTCGACAACCGTTCGTGCTATTTCGGCGATTTTTTTACATAAAATGTATTTTCACGTTTTCTAAACAGCTGTATATAGCTGATTGACGTATTTCATCTCTTTCCTTAAAAATTAAGCAAATTCTCTTAAAATTGACTTAGGGAAACCTAAGTTCATCATATCTCGACAACCGATCGTGCTATCTCGGTCATTTTTTGACATAACATGTACCTTCACGTTTTCTAAAAGACTGTATACGAGTGATCTACTTACCTTTATAAATTCTCTTAAAATTAAGCAAAGTCTCTTAAAAATGAGTGAAAAATTATTAAGTGTGTTATAACTTTTGAATGACTCGGCCGATTGTTAACCACCATGCCTCCGTCACCCACGTTTACGTGTTACTAGTATGGTATATCTTCTCAACTATTCAAGCAACATGGCTGATACTCGGTGCTTCGTTTTGTGACTTAATGTTCCATATACCTGTGTAGATCTCCGTAAGTTACATTTTCAGGCTCAGAATTCTCGATCTTGGCGATAAGACAAGCTACTAGTAGGTTAAGAGTGTTAATAGCGATTGCTGAGATATTTTCTTTAGTAAGAATTCTTCGCTTCGCTCTTTTCGTTCACCACACTCAGAATTCAGTATTTTGTTTGAATGATGTATGCTTGTATCCGACTTCATTGACAGTATTTATATTTAGCTGAATCATCCGTCAGCTTATCTTCTTAGCACGAGAACTCCTAATCATAAAGTTGGTTTTTTCAGACCGGCTCATTTCAACTATTTGTCAAAGGTTATAAAGATGCCGATTTTTGGCTGCGACGCTTCGAGCAAGAACGTTTACCTGAAGACGTCGACGCGGAGTTTCAGAATCAATTTGAGCGACTCGTTTGTCTCGATTACATCATTCGAAACACAGGTATTTAAACGCCATGGGAATGATTTTGAGTTTTTGAGCAGTCGCGAAGTTGTTAATATGTTGGACTGGAGTTGTCTCGATTATATCATTCGAAACACAGGTGTATACCCGCATTGGGCAGGATTTTGGGCTTTTGAGAAATCGCGAAGTCGTTGTGTTTGACTGGAGTTGTCTCGACTACATTATGCTAAACACAGGTATTTAAGTGCCGTGGGAATTATTTATTTTGGTTTTTGATCAATTTCAAAGTCGTCATTGTGTTTTTTCTTTAGTGCTCCCGACTATATATCATTCGAAACACAGTCCATTGTGTTAAACTAGCTTTGCTACAGGGGTTGGAGGGCGTCACGCGTATATGTTAGAATTGCTTACGTCGCGTAAACGTCTTAAAGTCGCGTAGCTGGATCCTACCTAGATGGATAGGCAAAAGTTTTCATTAGCACAGAGTGAACGTCTAACAACAACTACCGGTAACCCAGGTGCTTGCAATATCTGCGAGGAGCCTCAAGCGATCGAAAAGATAGTCCTTAGGTAGAACCGATATATAATTCGTCATGATAAGCAACTGATATAATTTGTTGAAGCAACAGCGTGAACTGGTCTACTGTGTCAAGCCGACTTTGCCACAGGGGTTGGAAGGGATCTTAACTTCTACTCAGTTCAGCACGACGCATATTATTTAACTGCGAACCAATTATATATAATGCTTCATCATTTTACCTTTTTCGCGGTTCGATCTTGAAGAAACCAAATTCCCACAGTTCGTTGTGAGTGGAGTGCGGTTGCGCAGGTACTGTCAAGGCAGTTAGGTAAAATCCAGTGAAGCATTATATTATTAATGCTGTTTGCTAATAATGCGCTGTGCTCATTCGCATGGCTAAATTTGAAAGTTATTCTAATTTGGCGTGTCAAATCCGATCGGCTTTCGTTTTAAGACGGATAGATTTAAACTGGGTCATTGGAAAAGACGTTTTATATATTAGCCGATTCCTAACTAGCTAGCCGGAAATTAATGTTTCAAACCCGGCTTATAATGAGTTGCAGCATGTGTTTACTACTTAATATTTCAGTAGCAAATGGTTTACCTACTCTTATTATAATAATTACTGTTATAACAAAAATTTAATCTGTTGTGTAGCACCTTTACCTTTTGTAACGTGTTGAGTAAGAAATGTGTTTGCATTTAAAAACCACAATTGATCTTTGGAGAAATGAACGATCGAAGCTTTTATCATTAATTGCCTTTTCCTATTATATCTAGTTTATTTTTTGGAAAATGTGGAAAATTAAAATTGAAAAATAACGGCGGTTTAACGTTTTATGATTTTATGATAATCGATTCATCCAATATTTTGAGCGATGGATCTAAACTAAAGTCTGCACTGCCATAAATAACTACCATTCGGCGACCGAAATTTCATAGAACTACATACTATCGAGCACTACAACTTTAGGCCTGAACGATTTTTATCAGAGCATCCGTTTTCGTGTATAGAAATAGTCCAGAAAAAGTTATACTTTCAAATTGTTTTAATAAAGTAAGTTTACGTCTTTTTTATTGTATTTCAGTGTTTCAGCTGGGTTGTTTGTATGTCTAAACAATGATCAAACGGGGCTCTGAGTAGGTTGAAAACGCTAACAAGTCCCAGGCTCTGTTCAAAACAATGGTTAAACGACGGCTTTTCATAATGACTGATCCGAAATAGAACCAGATTTTCGGTACTAATTAGGCTCTATACATTATGACGATAATTGATCAAAAATTAATTAAAAATATGCCTCTGCGGCAAAAGATATTTGAGCGCTACCTCTTCAATAATTATTTTTAGATCGTGGAAACGATAATTGGCTTATAAAATATGAGAAGACTGAACCGAATGCCAACTCGAATAATAATTATAATGACGTAAGCAACTGTTAGTACTTTTTCGTTACCACGTCTTTATTACATTTTATTACTAGAGCTTGGCCAATTATCGGTATCGTCCGATACTCGCAATATCGGTATTGGCATTTTTGAAATATCAAAAAGACAGATACCGATATCGCATGCGGTAGATAATGTTTAAATCTGATTAGAAAATCACGAACCAAATTTCTCCAAACATGATAAACGGAAAGATACTGGCTTCAAGCGTCGAGTTGGTGCCGAAGTGCTTCCACACAGTAAAACATAAACCATCGTATTCAGGGTACCGAAAATCATATAATAGATTTTTAATGCCCTACACGCAATAATATATAATACAACTGATTATTTTGCAAATCGGCTTCATCGCCCCTAAACCTACTGAAAACCTCTAAAAAGACACGAAATATTCGTGTATTCTTGCTGGGTTCTAGATAATCGATAGCTTATTCTGCATGTGGTTTGTGTTTTTCGATGGGAAGCCTTTGTGGCGGGCTGAGAAACACGGGTGCGCGCATTGCTACATTTGGAAAATAGCCTTAAAAACTCGTTTTTGGTCATTTTGACTCGGAAGATGGTGTGGAAGCTCTTAGCGTTTAAATAAAGGTCACGTAGTCATCACGTTTGCTATGGAAGAAAAATTTATTAACTTCCATTCGAAGATGAGTTAAGGGTAACACCGATAATTGCCACGAGCATTTTCCCTAGCGATCTCAAGCTTGCTTAACTCGTTCCGTTTCAATTACTCTCGTCTCAATATTGTTGAAACGGAAGGAGTGGAGTTTCTACTGAGGTCACTAAGGGAGGAATCGTGAAAATTTATTTTTCTTGTCTGTTTCTGTCATTCATAACTCATATTTGCATGGTTGGATTTCGGTAAATTTATATATTCGATATCAAAAATGACGAGGATGTGCCTTTAGTGGAACGCGAACAGCTCCGACCTATCTTCCAGGTCGAAGTGGCAAAATCATGTTTTAAGAGTGTTTTGCCGAATCTGGACTTACGGGCACCAGTCTTTCGCAGCTCATATCTCGCGACATAGGCTTCGCATTGAAAAATGATGATTCATAATCAGCTCATCGAGATTTACAACTTTGCTGACCACGGCTTTTTTGTGGGACCACTCCTTGCGCCGCTGTGGGCCAGAACATGTTTCATCGACCTGCTTGCCAGAAATAGCTATTTTTTAAATTTGGCCATTACAGTAATTCTAGAATAATTGGCCATTCTAGTAGTTCTAGTAAAATTCTAGAATATAGTCCCTGTTCAATTATTTGGTTAAGTATTGCATACAGGTCACAATGAACTGTCAATAGGTTTTCCGGAAGGCTGAATACTAGGGCTTGGTTATCTAGGAACCGACACAAATACTTGATGTGTTGTCAGTTGTTTTCTGTGGGTATTAGGGTCGACGAGATTTTAGGGTTTTCAATGGGTTCAGAGTTCAAGAGATTTTCAAACACAGTGTGTTACAGGTGATTAAACAAAATAGCTTAAAGATGAAACCATGCTCGCTCCATTTCGCCCTCGCTTTGTGAGTTATTAGCAATACGGGTGTTTTCTTCAACGAATTTAATCCAACTGTAAACCCTTCCTTTGAAAAATTTTGTATCCTATTTGGGAAATATCTACATGCGTTTCAACTTCTCCCCACTGGTGCTGGAGTTACGGTATCTAGATTAAAGTATTGAGATGCTTTGAAAGAGCAATAGATAGGGTGCAGTTTCCATTTCGCACAATGCAATAAAACAACCAACTCCGAACGCGCTTTATCAAGTAAAGGTGCTGCTATTAAGTTAGCGGGGCTCGGGAATCCTGCTGGCGTCCTCTTTTAAGAGACACAACACTCGTTGCAACTGGTCATCTAAGGACGGCTCACATGATTGTCTTAAACGTACTGTTTTACTGCTAACGAGTCTTTTTCTTTAGCAAAAAAAAGAAAAATAATGTTAGTTGTCGCGTTAAATAACAGAAAGTTCCAGCATAATAGTTAATATAATCAATGTTGCATTCGAAGTATTTTTGCGAGGCAGAATGGCAAAAACGAAATGAACATCATATATAATTCACAATGCTAGGCGACTTTTCGTATCGATCAAAAGCTACGATCTCTAGCCTGATCACGCCGCGGTCAAGTTGAGCAAAATTTGTGAACAGAATTTACTATAGCATCATAGGTCCGAATCTACGATCCTTTTGTATTACTTCTTGGATTTTCGGGGTTATACTCTGTGTCTTAGCATGCATAGCTTGTATTTTGTCAAAGCTATTTCTTTTGTTTTTAGAATGTTGATCACGATGATTTTGTAAATGGAGTTTTGTATTTTTGTAGAAATAAGCTTTATCCTTTCATTAAATTTAATGTTAACTTGTTCGTTTGGCTCCAAATTTTATTCGGTTTCTTACGGGCATACGGCAACGGATGCACTTCAGCTTTTTGTCAGAGCCCTACTTTCAGGACGGGGGGCACATGGTATTTTGTAAAGTAATGATATAGGTGGAGTTAGAATATTGTGGCATTAATTTCCGCTACATAAAATAGTAGCACACCGAATGATTTTTTGGTGATTCAGTTTGACCTGAATGAAGGTCACAGTTTAGAAATTCGTCGGTTATTGTAGAAGAATTGTTTGCATTATTTTGATGCTTAGTCAAGAGAATGCTCTGTTTTTTTATTTATAATTGTTATTGATCTCAGATATCGCTGAACGACAACAACGTTAGTGCCACAGCCCACCCGGGTTTGTCGTCCGAAATTGCATCGACACACATTCGTATGCCGGTAATTAAAATTGCTGCAATCGATAACGGCCTTGCATTTCCGTACAAACATCCAGACGAATGGAGGACATGTAAATTTGATTTGTTCGAATTATAATACATCGATGCGGTTCTACGAACCACCAATTCCGCTGATAGGCCAAGAGATTAGAGTAAAAATATCGGGTGAAATTTGGTTTCAGGAACTGATTTGCATCTAAGATACTTTAGCGTTTTGCAATAATGAAAATTCACAAAAATACTTAGAGGTTGGTGCTACGACAAATCTGTGCCATCGCCGTTTTCCAATAAATCGAAATGTCACTTTATATTTTCTGAAATATTCACTGTGACACTGCTCATATACTTATAATTTAGAAAATATACAACCAGGATAATTTTGACCTCGAGGGTTTAATTTTGGTTGCGAATGCATGTTGAAGATTGTGATTTAAGTTCCGAATGACTTTCGGTGTTATCATGTGTATGAGTAAAACGAGGTGCGCCGGCTACCATCCGATTATGTCACCAGCGATTAGCGATCACTTCTTGGTGTATCAACCATTCGTCAACAAAATAAAAATTTATTATGTGTCGCGGTCGGCAAATTCCATTTTACAGTAAACAAACTTGAGTTCACTATGTATAAATAAAAAACGTTGGGTTACGTTTTTTTTGCATTTGGATCTAGCGATAGAAAGCTTGAGGACGAAGGGATGTGTGAAACAGCGCTGAAAAGTTGGATAGAAGTGGGTTCTAAACAGTGACCTCCTGCCTTTGGCTCCGGAAACAGGCGCTGTATCGACTGAACTATCCCTGCCTTACTTCACTGCAGATATAATGCCGCTATAGTCGGCAGAAACAAAAAGAGCGAAACCAAAATTATAATCCGATATCTTACTGCCTAGTAATAATTATGCCATAACATTAACCGCCGGAAAATATCATACACAAAACGAATATGTATTTGTAGCCAACGTTTTTAGTTTTGATGTAGCCAAAAGCAGTAAAAAAAGCTCAACTAGAAGTCTATGTATTTGCTACTACGTAGTGTAATAGGTTAGCCATCTTTTTCCTAAAGTTGTGGGTTTGGGGCAAATACTACGTATTTCCGTAGAATTTAGGACACTAAAAACCCAACGATAGTGTTGAGAATTATATGAGATCATAAATTTGGTGTTTTGGGGAATGCATCTAAAACGTTAAGAGAAAAAATATTGTCCTATCCTCAATTAGACCTATAATTTTAAGGAAGTGGTTGGTGATTTTTGACACATTTATACTTAGTACTTGTTGTGACTAGCATTATCAGATTTATTTAAAGAGCAAAACGAAATAAGACAATGCATCAAAGGACCAGATCGGGCGTTATATATACTAATATAACGCCCACTGAATATGCAAATGATACGCCCACTCAGTCAGGTATTGCATCAGATTGCCACATATTACTTCATCATCATATGTTCTGTCACGTAAACACCCCGACGTAGAATGTAGACAATTGCGTCATGCTGTTGTTGTACACTGCCATGACATCTTCCCCTTTAATTCTGGACCCGACACCATTGCTAGAGGCACAAACGGCATTGCGATGGCTTGATAGTGCGCTGGGATCTCCGAGGATTGTGTCGACCATATTCGTTGCCAACAGGTTGTCGAGGGTTGTTTCGTCGGCAAGGTACGCTGTCGGAATCGACTGCTACTGTCGTCTTGTTATTCGAACATTGAGAAGTCATAGGTTCGGCTCCCGGATCAGCGTCGTTATGGACTCCGTAACGTTGGCGCAGTTGCTCGTGATGTCGGCGCCACGTTGGTCCTCTTGGGCACACTCGCACGTTGAGAGATCTCGCGCCGAAGACTTTGGTGACGATCGCCGGTACGCAGCGTCGGTCTTTATAGCGTCGAGGACCACAGTACAAGGCATTGCACGGCGTTCCCACTCGATAGATAGCGTTGACCCTTTGGTCGGCTGCGATCGCTCGGTTGTTCTGATGACATTGTTGTCCTTGCAGAATATCAGCTGGCGATGGAACTAATGCGTCGAGCTTCGTTCGTATTTGTCGACTGTTGAGAAGTTCGCTGGGAGACATTCCTGACGCCAGCGGTGTTCATCGATACTGCATAAGAAACTCTTGTACAGCCTGTCGTGGCGGCAGTGATGATTTCTTCATCGCCTATTTGAAGGTTTGAACAAGTCGCTCGGCGGCCCCATTTGTCGAGGGATGGTATGGCGCGCCGGATAGGTGCGTGATCCCTCGTTCGGTACACCACGCTTGAAATTCCTCGGATTTGAATGTCGGACCGTTGTCGGTGACGATTGTATGAGGATATCCGAAATGAGCGCAATCGGTCATTAACAAGTCGATTGTTGCTCTGGCGGTGATCGGACCCGTTTGGTGGATCGACGGGTACTTGGAGTAGGCGTCGGTGATCACCAGCCAATTATGACCCAGAAAATTGATGGCATGATCCATATGAATTCGGCTCCATGGTTTTTTGGAAGCATCCATGGGTGATTTGCACTCTTGGGAGGTTGATTTTGATGTGCTGCGCATGTTGTACACAATTTGGATTCAATTTCGATATCAGTGTCAATGCGAGGCCAATATACGGCGGATCGCGCCAGTTGTTTCATGCGCTGTACACCGAAATGTCCGTGACGTAGTAGTGTGAGCACCTCGGGGCGAAGAGATGACGGAATTACAATGCGATGGCCGTAGAACAGACATCCGTTTGCCACGTAAAGAGACTCCGAGAGTCGTCGAAACTCTTTGAGCACCGTAGTGGAACCGGAATTGTCGTCGATGGCGTCGTTACGCGGCCATCCCTCTTTAGTGTATCGCATCACCAAAGGTAAAACCGGATCGGTGGACGTTGCTTTGACCATTTGAGAATCTGTCGATCGAAGCTGACGACTACTTGTATGAATTGTGCAGATAGTGTCCTTATCGGCTGTGTCTTCCTTGCCGTCGAAATTGACGTCGCCAACTGGTAGTCGACTGAGAGCATCCTCGTTACCGTGTTCGGAAGTTCGACGATACTCGATGTCGTAGTCGTATTGATGAAGCATTGTTGCCCAGCGGGCTAATCGATTAGCCGCTAATGCCGGCGTTGCTTTTTGTGGACCCAACATCGCGATGAGCGGCTTGTGGTCGGTGACGAGGATGAACCTGCGGCCATATAGAAACTGGTGAAATTTGTGAAGAGCAAAGACGATAGCAAGCGCTTCCTTATGAACTTGGCTATATCCCTGTTGCGTTTTGTTGAGCGTTTTAGAGACGTTAGCAATCGGTCGTTCACTGCCGTCCTCAAATCGGTGAAAAAGTACCGCTCCAATGCCCACATTCGACGCATCGCAAGAGATACCAACTTGTTTCGACGGATCGAAATGTGCCAAAGTAACGTGTTCAGTTAACATTGTTTTGAGGTTTTGGAAAGCTGCTTATTGCTCGGGGCCCCATTCCCATGGAACTCCTTTTCGACGTAGACGATTGAGCGGCTCTGTAGTAGCTGCTAGATTCGGTAAAAAAACGTCCGTAGAACTGAACGGAACCGAGGAAGGACTGCAAAGTCGCAATGTCGTAAGATGCTGGCATTTGCTGAAGCGCGTCAACCTTGTGACCTTTGGAAATGCCGTCCTTTGACAAAGTAAAACCGAGATACTCCACCTTGTCTTGGGCGAAAACGCATTTCTCGCGTCGACACCGGAGACCTTTGTCGTCCAGCCGTTGGAGTAGTTGTCGTAAATTGTCGAGATGACTTTGACGATCGGTGCCGCTTACTAGGATATCGTCAAGGTAAACGGCGACACCCGGAAGATCGGCAGTGAGCTGCTCCATTATTTGTTGAAAGTATCCGGGGCGGATTTGATACCAAACGACAGCGGCATTTGAAGCAACACGCCTTCGGTGTGTACTGAGGGCCAGCTTCTTTTGACTCTCGAGCGACAGTTCGATTTGGTTGTAAGCGTCGGCGAGATCGAATTTTGTAAAGCCGCATCCACCTCCGAGACGACGCATGAGCTCATCGGGCAACGGCATCGGCTGTCGATGATCCTCGAGCTGAGGATTGACTGTCACTGAGTAGTCTCCACACACCCGAATCTTGCGGTTGGATTGACCCGGAAGCGCCGGCTTGCGAATGGGAACCACTGGAGTGCCATCATTGTTAAAACTTGCCGGCTTCCAAGCGCCTCGTCGGATCCCCGCCTCGTACGCGAGATTGAGGTCGTCCAGTATAGCTAATGGAACGGCTCGTGACTTGCAGAAAATGGACCGAGACCCCGGCTTGAACTTAACCTCGAGTTGCAGGCCTTTCAGGCATCCCACCTCGGACTTGAACACCTCGGGGAATTCGGTTACGATATTGCGGCATTGTTGTTGAAACTGAGTTGCTCTAATGACTGCATCGACGGACTGTGACTGACCGATCTTACCGACATGCCTCAAATTGTCCTGACTGCGGAGCAATGACGTGACGTCGACACCCAATGTAACGATACCATCGCGACCCAAGATATTGAGGTTGCCCTTTGACGCCACCGTGAATCGACTTGACGGCAACGGACGCATTGAAAAACCCATTGACCGGCACTGGATCGCCTGTTGCGGCCTCGTATCGACTTGTGTAATGGTACCGCAATGGTGGTTTTCCCAATGTCGACCAAATCTGCTCGGTACAAAAGTTGTCGCCAGCCCCGGTGTCCACATCGAACTCGAATACATTCCCATTGAGCTCGAGTTGCTGCTGCAGTTGTGGCACCGCATTGATCGCCTTGGCTGTATCGATTATTTTGATTGACTTTACCGGCTGCGAACTCTGGGCAGGTAAACCCCGCTTTTTCTTGAGGCATACCTTTTCCAAATGACCCGTGATACCGCAATGATGGCACGTCGAATCCTTGCAGGAACAATCGTTGCCTTTGTGGCCCTTGCGCCCGCATCGACCACACGTACCCGGCGGAATCGAGACCTTTGTCGTTGTCGAACTTGAAGCAGACGTCGAATGTTTGGCTCGATTTGGCGTCGCCTTGCCCGATCTGATTGAAAGGATCGGCTTGGATCGGGACCCGTACACCGTTTCCTTCGCCACCCGCGCTGCCTCTTCGGTCTCGAGTGCGATTGTGATTGCCTTGGCGAATGTCAACTCGTCGTCAGGCACGTTGAATACCGCCTTGAGGACTACCTTGTTGCCGACCGTGCAGATGAATCGTATGCAGAGGGCTTCGTCTTGAGGGTCCTTGACTGAGGGAAAATCGCAGGTCGCTGCGTCCTGTCGAATTCGGGCCGCCAACTCTTGAATCGTCTCGCCCAGTTTGCGTTGTGTATCTGACCAAAATTTGAATCGCTCGCGGACGACGTACCGTTTTGGGTTGAATTGAACCTTCATGAATTCGACAATCTCGTCAATCGTTAGCGCGTTGATCTCTTTTGGGGGCGTTTGTTGAGCCGCCATGTTGCCCAAAGTTTTGTAGCTTGCGTTCGATTGATTTGTCAAGAACACCCGGGCTTGCCGTTCGATCGGGATCGAATGCGCACCCACGAACGTATTGAACCGGGCCCAGTAATCGGTCCACAGTTCCGTGGTTGACTCAAACGGTGTGAACCCGGGAATCGCGGTAGATTGACCCAACGTACACCTTGACCATTCGACTTACGAAGCGTTTCGAGCAATTGGTTGTTCTGCTCCTGAAGGAGGGCCATTTGCTGTTTATGCTGTTGTTGCTGTGTTGTCATTTGTTGCTGAAAAAGTGCAACAATTTGACTTATTTCCGACATGATTTCTAGATAGAAAACCACTGTCGAAAACCTCGAAAACACTGTTGGCGAGAGCCAAATGAAACCGTAAAGCTGTTGGTACAACCGTTGGAACAAATCAATCTAGTGAAAAAAACGAGGTTCGGAAAAATCCTGATCGCCACTTAAATCTGTTGTGACTAGCAGTAACAGATTTATTTAAAGAGCAAAACGAAATAAGACAATGCATCAAAGGACCAGATCGATACGTTATATATACTGATATAACGCCCACTGAATATGCAAATGATACGCCCACTCAGTCAGGTATTGCATCAGATTGCCACATATTACTTCATCATCATATGTTCTGCACGTAAACACCCCGACGTAGAATGTAGACAATTGCGTCATGCTGTTGTTGTACACTGCCATGACAGTACTGAAGTAAGTACGTTAGAATACATATAACTTCATAATAGAGACCTACAAGCTGTAACAATGAACTATATATAGACAAATCGAATCATTAAAACAAATGAGTTGTAAAATATTTATTAAAAACCTCGGGGAGCCAAAATCCAGGGGTGGGCGAACAATGTATGGGGTCGGCACGGAAATACAGCCACCGCATCCTGAATTCCTTGTAATAAAACCTCGCAAGCAAGCAGGTGCGTTGTGGCTGACATATGTAATCACACTAGTTTGCCGTAGCTGTGCGTTCGGGAGCGAAAATTTTTGAATTTGGAATTGGCGATTGCAATAACTCTTTTCTTTCCTTATAGCGTTTTGTAATTGTTGTCAAATTAAGATTGTAGGTCGCGAAATTTAAATTTACTCATGCCATATTGAATTATCAGTATTTTGTTGTTACCTTATTGTTTATTGCATTGTAAAGGGAAAAATTGAAAACACGAGCGTGATCTGTCCAGTGGCATGTAAAATTAATTTTTATGTCATAATTTTCGCGAGGTTGTGCCACAACAACTCTGGTGCATTAGTCAAGATGGCACAATTCTGTTGTTCATAAACAAATCGCCGGGCATAAACTCAAATAAGACTCAAACTCGAACGTTACCAAAATTTAGCCTTCAACTCCTTCAGCATCGCACCGGATTCATGATATAACCAAAATGGTTTAATGTAACGAAAGCAACGTTCTTAAGGGTCTAAATAGCCCTGTGAGTCTATCGCTTAACCACAGCAAGTCATTCGTTTTGTGGAAATTTTGAAAATTTCATTTTGTTGAATATTTTTTAATCTTCGGCTGCTTATGCAAAGTGCATAAATAGGTAAAAAATGTGTTAGCTTTCGATGAACATTAAATTACATCTAGTATCGTTAAAAATGATAAAAATTGAGGATATTGTATTTGTTGGGCTTAAATATATGCGATTTTTTACCATATTTTGCTTAAAAAATTCGGAATTTTACCCTGCGGGTCAAAAAGAGCTTTAACATTTGCTTTTGCATAATAATTTCAGTCAGTCGTGAAATTAATCATATTTGACATTTTCTAGCAGTTAAATAACGGGCGAATCGCCCCATGTGTTTTCAGCTCCCGTAGTTCTCTCAGGTATAAAGTTTTGTATGTTGGGAGAAGATAGCTTTTAGGATTTAGGATTATAGTATAGCTTGGGACTTTTATCTATGCTATACATTGATATAAATACGATAATGCTAGTTGGGTTACTTAAATTTTAAACAAACAATACTGTTCATGCATAACTTTGAAACAAGGTGGAGTTTTTAATAAATCTGCGGTGGTACAGCGCTGTCATATTCAGCGATTTTTTGCCCGTTCCAACATTGAATAGTTTGTCTTCTAATGAATAGTTGAAATGAGTAACGCAGTATATAGTAGTGACTCAATGATCTTTTCAGTATTTTTATGTAAAGCAGTGAAGCTCTTGATCACACTGGTATGTGTTTGGTTCATTATGTGATATCGCCGTTAGCGTAAAACGGATTCGATGAATAGCACTTAGTTATAGTCAAGTCTGTTAACTTTTAGTAATTTTGCTTTGCGGTTATTTTTTACATTTTATTTTTAATCAGATATCGGAGTTTTAATTACCGTGTGTAAATAACGGTCCTTCTGGCTAGTCCAAACTTCGGAAATTATAGCCGGGGGTGCCGGATTTTGCCGGTGGGGTGCCATTTTTTTGGTGGATTCTGTCGCGTTTAGACGTTTATTTTTCTCAACCGGGGGTACCCGAATTTTTGCCGGGGGGGGCAGCCGAAAATGGCGGTCCCCAAAATGGGCTAGCCAGTCCTTAACATTGGTGCGGAATTATACTTCAAAAGGCCCGTCAAATAGACTAGAACGACTGAATTACTCGACCGACTTTGTTGTCTGTGTTTTGGCGGGCGACATCAATTAATGATTAAATTTATTGTTTGGCTTATTCTAGATCCTTTTTACTGGGCTTGGCTGCCGCAGGCTAAAATTCCGTTTTCCGAACGCATTCGACAACATATTTTGCCGCAGTTGGACGATATGGATTTTGTAATGGATTTAACGAACGATTTGGAAACACTTTTCGTGGTAAAGTTTTTGAAAATGTAATTTTGTGATGTATTATGTGGTGAATGCTACATGGACTTTTCATGTGAATAAAGCAATACTATAGTAGTTTCAGTTATAGGAAATAACACCTACTGAAATTACAGTGTCACATCCAGAAATGGTCGCTATTGTCTTAGTTTTGGTGCTGATTGTGACAATTCGATTCTGTTGTGTTTTGTTATTGTCACCGAAATTCAGATCATGACTGATTTGTTTCATTTTAACAAAGTCGTTAATAATAAACAACACACAAGAGTAAATTAATTTGCATCAATTTGATTGAACTTATTCCAATATTTAATATATATTTTGAAACTTGCTATTTAATATATATTTTAATACTATTTTGCTATTTACATAATGAGATATTTTGATTTTACTCTCAGTTTCACACTTAGCACAATAATTTTATTGATCATTGGTGAACTGTCACGTGACTGTGTCTTTATGCCAAATTAAATGCCGCAAACTCTTGGTTTTGATAATTATTTTTGTAAATTATTCAAAGGAATCTTCTGGCTAGTGCATCAACTACTTCTGAATTACATTACTGCCGGAATTTCAAGTGTGTGGCATGGCACAGTATAATTGGTCATCTTGTTTCTTTATATTTTAGGAAAATGCTTACACTTTAATTTTGAATAGGGATACTTATTATTTGTTTACTATGTCTCGTGAAATACAGGTAGTTGTGCGGTGGTGTATATTTAAGTCTTCGTGTATATTTTGAGTTATATCGGCCATTTCAATATTCTCCAGGGCGGTCGAGTATATTTTGACCAATGCCCAAAAGGCTAGGCTGGCACTTTGCGCAATGCTCATTGTCATTGTGCACTAGCTTATCTCATTAGCTCAAATAGAGGTCATGGACCGAGGCCGCTGTTGAGGAACCAGTTGACGCGGATTTTGCGGGGGGGGGGCTGGTTGAACCGGGATGCTTCAAAATTCAATATTTTTGCACCTAAAACTGCTAGTCAAAAATGGTCTCAGAAACGCTGCAAGGCGTCCCCGTTCTAAGCAAGTTTCCAGAGAATATTTTACTTAAATTAATGGAAATTTGAAATTCGTAAAGGGATTTTAAATATTTTGAGAAATTTTCACGTTAATGAGGGTTTTTATGGGCAGGGGGCATAAATTTTGTCAGGGTCACGAATATTTTTTGTAGGAAAGATGTCAGGGGCTTTCCGCCACATTACAGCAGTTACATGCGTTCAGTCAACATGAGGGCACTTATGGTGCGTATATGGCGTTAATGTATTATCAACTCCTGGGTATATTTGCATCTAATCATGTCACTGACTGACAGAATTGAACAGGTACGTATCTGTAGTATCTGCATTGCAATTTTCAGTACCGTAAGCCTCTGTCTCTATATATAGACTTGGTTTAAGCGATAAAATCTTTTTTTCCGAGTTTTAGACTGACAAAGGATTCGACCCGCGTATATTTGAAAAACAAATGTCAGTTATGCGTGGCCAAGTAAGTTAGTTGTGAAAAATTCACGTGGATGAATTTTTGTGAACAGTATTATGCGTTTGTGAGGCTGATTAAAAAATTTGACAACTTTATTAATATTGTTGGAATAGTTTTAATTTTTTTATCTTTGTATTTTAAATACATATTTTTTTTATTTTTAAATACATATTTTTTGCGCATAACCATGTAACACACTGCGTTACAAAGGTATAGCAAACAGATTGATTTTTAGACCTAGGTGTAATGTGAAATTTTTATTGAACACTACTGTATTAGCCAGAAATATTCTGTTGTTTTGAACGCAGAAGCATTAATGAGAAACCTATTGAAATGAATATTTTTATGAATAACTTTAGAATGCTTTTGGAACAAAAAATTTCGCAAAAGGGCGCTGAAAATTTCCAACGCCTTACGAACAAAATGTACAAATTCTCGAACGAACGTCGACCGAACAGAAGAGCACCCATTGTGGCGAGTCGTGTAAAGTCTTGACCTCGCCTTTTAAATGGTGGTCTCATCCAAAAGAATTTCCAACTACGCCTTATGAACAAAATGTATAAATTCACGAACGAACGTCGGCCGAACAGAAGAGCACCCATTTTGGCGAGTTGTGTAAAGTCTTGACCTCGCCTTTAAATGGTGGTCTCATCCAAAAGAATTTCCAACTACGCCTTATGAACAAAATGTACAAATTCTCGAACGAACGTCGACCGAACAGAAGAGCACCCATTTGGGCGAGTTGTGTAAAGTCTTGACCTCGCCTTTTAAATGGTGGTCTCATCCAAAAGAATTTCCAACTACGCCTTATGAACAAAATGTACAAATTCTCGAACGAACGTCGACCGAACAGAAGAGCACCCATTTGGGCGAGTTGTGTAAAGTTTTGACCTCGCCTTTTAAATGGTGGTCTCATCCAAAAGAATTTCCAACTACGCCTTATGAACAAAATGTACAAATTCTCGAACGAACGTCGACCGAACAGAAGAGCACCCATTTTGGCGAGTCATGTAAAGTCTTGACATCGCCTTTTAGATGGTGGTCTCATCCAAAAGAATTTCCAACTTCCTATAGGGATGTACTCGTGCTATCCTTAAAAATGCATTACTTTTTATTAAATTATCGGCTTACAGGCAATGAAACATAAGGACCAGTAATATCAGTTTTCCTACGTAGCTGTGTCTATTGCCACACGAGGCTCAGATAAACGTGTCGATGTGAACACTATAACAATTTTGTACAGAGCTTTCTTGGGATTTGATAATAAATTACTATCTTTATACTTTTTAACCGTTCCATTGATATAAAATAATGATCGCAGAAAAATACGGTGAGTACTACAAATCGGTAGGTATCCCGAATCGCTTCGGGTGTAGTCTTTAGTTGAACGTGCTAAACAATAAAATTTCACTCCAAAATTCGCCATTTTAACTTTAAAGTGCGTCACTACTAATAATTATTATTTATCTTTAACTTAGGAATGATATGCTTCGGTCGAAATCTCTTGTTTTATTTTCCTTCTAAATTTCGTTAACTCGACTCTACGTTTTCGAACTAGGAAACTTCTATACTTAATAATTATGAAATAATATCGATGAAACCGCAAAATTTAACAACATTAAAAGATGCAACATTTGTTGTTGCGTCTATAACTCTGTTCACGTGATTTCCTGGCATAAAGGCGCACTACTGAGTTTTTTTACTTATTTTGTATTAAAGCAGAAACCTTGCGACTGTTCGGAAAAGAGCATTCTCTGCAGTTACAGCTTTCTGCTAAATTGAAATTTTGTTTGACAAGATTTAAGCATTACTTATAAACGAGGTAGATTATTCTACAAATAGTACGTCGCTTGGACACTGCCCGATATTCAAAAAGGCCTATTATATCGGATTGAATTTGCGACGACATTTAGGCAAAATTCGATTGAACTCTGTTTATCTTTATGTTAAAAGGTTTTAACATGTTAACAGTTTGGGAAAACAATAAAAATGCAAATGTTTTCTGAACATTTCGTGAATTATTCTAGAAAAATTCAAAAAATTGGTTAATTTTTCGTGAATAGGTTCTTATTTATCTGTGAACGATTTGTTTTATTTCTGTGTGCAGCTTCTGTTGACGTTATCTTCTATATAATGATATTGCGTATATTGGCAACAATAATTCCCACGCTTAAATTGGCTCTGGGCGCAATTATTGCCACCAGTGTTACACTAGCGTGTCGGTAATATTAATATATCCTTCAAAGCCGCTATACTGAAGCCAGTGCCGTAACTATAAATTGTTGTTCTGGTTCAATCAAGCGCTGCTTACACACTAACCGAACTATTTTGTAACAAAGCTAAAATAAGTAAATTGATTAAAATTTTAGTCGTGGTTAAACTAAATTGTTGTTGGATTTTTATGTAACCATGCGCATATTCCCTCTATGTAGCTGAACGGTATCTGTCGAGTAGATTTCCTTGCAACTGTATTATCTTGGCCGTTTGTCCAGTTTTCGATCTTATATTTAAGTTATCGTCACGCATAGTTCCAAAGTACCGCAAACACATGTTAAAAGACATTGCTTGTAAATGCTGGTGTCGATAGGGCGGGGCTTCGTCAAGTGCTCAACATTGTTCTTCTTTTATTTGAGAGCCGTCCGGTTGTGATCAAATTTCTAAAATAACGTCTTGTACCTGAAAAACTATCTTGTATTTGTTTCTTTTGTAGTACTCACCGGAAATGAGTGACACGTGCCGAACTAATATACATCGAGTAGATATCAAAAAGATTTGTTCTCGAACAAACTTCGAACACATTTAAAAACGCGCACCAAAATTTCGAACACGTCTCGGACAAAATTTTGAATTTATCGAACGACCTTCGAGCAAACAGCAGTCATTTATGGCAAGTATTGTACAATAATTAAAATTAGAAAAATTCCTAGCTGTAATTTCTGTATTTTTGAACGATTTGATGTGGTTTGCAATGTAAATAGCAACTGTGAACTGAGACTTCATGTGGCATAATGGGATATTTCATTACGTGGACAAATACATTTTCCAAGTAATATAGGATCAGTAATATGATTTCCGAGAATCAATAATGAAATGATTTACATTAATTGCCATTATTTTTGTCAAAGCTATTTCTGTCCAGATTCCTCTATATGTAATTAATGGAAATACGCGGAACATTCGCGAATAACATATTGGACAGCTGTAATTTTTTCGCAAGCTTTAATTTTTGGCGAGCAATTGGCTAAAAATTTGCTTTATATTTCTGTCCATAATTTTGTATGTATCTAGCTGCATTCTTTCGTTATGATTATTGTTTTAGATTTTGAACTTAACCGCAGCGCTCAAAGAAGGCAAGTCGCCGCTTCAGCTAGTCCAAATGCCACCGATGGAACTTCGCAAAGATACCTCGCGGCGTCACAGAGACCGTAGTCATCAACATGGGCGCAGCGGTACTGGAGACAACAGTCGTGGCACAATCCGGGAATGGTCTGATTCGTTCCAACAGACTTTTCAAAAACGCGCGCCGTTTTTCTCGTGTTGTTGATAAGCTGTTTCAGATATTTCATTTGTTCGACCAGAGTTTCTGGATTGTCGAATGATGATTGTTCGGGTAATCTGAATAGCATGGGCGGTTTTTGGGTGACGAACGTTGACCGGTAAGTTGACAACGTGGACTTTTTCGAAAGGCTGGATTATCACCTAGTGCGGCAATTTTTTTGGATGCAGGACATCGAAGCATTTGCCAACATAAAAAAAATTAACTGCTATTATTGTGTTTATTACCAGATATACAGTATTTATCACCTTGGTTTCTAAGCACATTCTTACTTTCAAATGTCTCTAATCAACGCTGTAATGTTTTTTATTGTTGAAAACTTTTGCTGAAAATCTTAGGTGAACAATATTCCATAACCTTCTGTGCTCTAAAATTAAAAAAAGAAATACAGTTAATTATTATGTATTGCCAACAACAACGCGGAAATATTGACATTGTTGATTTGTACTTGAATTCTTTCCCGTTTTTATGGTTACGGGCTTCACTCAAATGGGACGAGATTTTGATCAGTCGTTTTCGGGCTGCTTGCGCACCCTCCCGGGCAATAATTTAATCATCCTGGTTCAATCCCTCTGGCTGTTTTTGTTTTGTTTCGTCCCATTTGATATAAAACATGTACAACATGATATTGAAAAATTCAGAATTGTCCCATTGTGAAGCTAAAATTAGGTGGAAATGTTTTAAAATGGCTCTTAATCTCAAAAGAAAAGCGTTTTAAGTAAAGATTTGTTAACCTTAACGCTATTAATTAAAACCGCTGATTTATGAATGTTTTCAGGTTTATAAGAATGTAGCTGAATCGGAGAGACCGCCTATTTTGTTCCTTCATCATTTAGTTAAATTTTCACTGATTGGAAAAGACCAGAGAACGTACGTAGTAAATAGTCTGTTCTATTATTCTTTTATGTAAACATTGCCAATTCGAGCTGAATCGACGATCTATTTTTCAACGCTATACGAATCGTCGATTGTGTTCACTAGTATACACGATATCGCAGTTGAGCGAAATACGATTCTTTTTGGGCCTTTAGCTCGTATTAAAGGTATTTTAGTCTTTTTTTCGATTAAACTAGAGCGACGGACTACTGAGACTGATATGATGTTTGATGCCTGTCAAAGCGGCAAATGCATAAAACTTGCAGGTTTTTCCAAATCTACAGCCCCCGATGCTTGCACACCTGTTATTACAGTCTTTACAAGCAATGACTGTCGTCTTTCAAGTGAGCAGGACTATACCATCAATGTTTCGAGCAGCGAGCAAATATCGAATGACTGAGTACCGGTCATTTTTATCATATACTGTGCGCTAGCGTTCCTTGATTTTGCATGGCTTTAGTAGAACTCATGTCCAGCTGCTATTCTACTGAAACTATCTAGTAAGCATGTGTTATAGATACAAAAATTGGCAGTCTTCGTTTGTCACTTACGTATACTCTTGTGCCAGTCGTACTCAGCGTTTTATTGAAACGGAGCGAGCGGAGTTTTCACAGTGGGCGATAGGGAAAACCGTGGAAATTTCTTTTTATCTGTCGCCGTCAGTCATAACTCATTTTTTGGATGGACGGATTTCGATAATTTTTTTGATGGCAAAAGTAATGACGATGTAGTTGAACGCGAACAGCTCCGACCCATATTTTTGGTCAGAATGGCAAAAATCAAGTTTCAAGAGTTTTTTGCCAAATCTGACAATACGGATACCAGTCCTTCGCAGCCTGTATCTCGCGACACAGGCTTCGCATCGAATAAATGGTACTCATTGGGATACAACTTTACTAACTACTGCTTTTTGTGGAAACGCTCTCTATGCCGAAGGCCCGAATATGGCTCATCGACCCTTTGCCAGAAATAGGAATTTTTTTCAAATTTTGCCGTGTTATTGCTTGTTCTTACCTTACAATGAGTGTATATGAGGTCTTTGAGGCACGCTGGATACGACGGTCTAGAGTTTAGCGTGACGTATATTATACCTTTTCTTGGTGTTTCAAGGGTTTTTTGGTTGATGAAAATGACGAATATATTCTGTCTTCAATTTTTTGTTACGTATTGCGTACAGATCACCAAGAATAATTGCCTATATAAGTTTCCGGTTGGCTGAATATGATGGCTTGGTTATCTAGAAATCAGGACAAATGCTCGATGCGGTATCAGCTGTTTATGGTCGACTAGGTTTTACGGTTTTCAATGTGTTCAGGGTTCAAGATGTTTTAGAATCGTATATTCGTAAAACATAGTCTGTTACATGTGATTAGAAAAATAAGTTAAAATGAAACCGTTTCATCCTCGCTTACGAGTTACTGGTTGTATTTTACGTGAATTTATTCGTTGATTCTTCCCATGCTTTGTATTATCAACCGGTTAAAGTGTACGGTTTTTCTATATTATGCATTCCTCGTATGTCATATATAAATAACTGTCCTGTCCACAGTGGGGGGACCCCCACTTTCCAAATCCTCATGTTCGTGAGATTTTCCCCCATGTCCACCCCCCCTACTCGGCCGAAACCCCCATGTTAAACTAATTCCAAAAAAATTTTATGCTCAAAAAATTTATGTTTGTTGTTTGCAAATTGTTTTTTAAACATTAATTACCAATATTTATGATGCTAAAATATTGTTTTTTAGCTTGAAAGTAGATTTGCGGTAGTAAAAATGCAGGAAAATATGGAAATGTTTAGTATTTTTAACCAAAATTTATCCCCCACTTTTCGGAGGGCTGTGGACAGGCCAGAATAATACAGTGAATTTGCTTGTGATGAAAATGCTGTTGCAGTGAAATGTTCGTTTGGCTTTGTGCAAATTGTAATGCAAACTATAATGCATGTTTCTGTAATGAGTCTTGATTCGTTTGAAGCCATTTTACGATAAGCGCGCTTTGCTGTAATTAAATATTAGTCTAGTATAAAATACATTATTGTGCTAACCGGAAAACCTAAATCCTCATATTTTAGTAACATAAAGGTGATGGCACAAATACCAACTAAAAAGCGACTGTCGAATGCTCAACGAACAATATATAGAACCTCTAATAGATATAAACAGATTTTAGGCATTCGGAAACAATGCATTCAAAAAAGAATTCAAACAGTCCTGAAGCAATTTTAATAGCCGCACTTGAAAATCCGTGAACAAAATGTTGAATTTCCCCAACCAGCACTACTTTTCTGGCGAGATTTGTAGTAAGGTTAAACAAACCGTTCGTGAAAGGTGTGTGTGACTTGTGTCCATAACTGGTTTGTGTAGTTTATTTTGTAAAACGAATAATTGGTAGTGAGTGTTTTATTTTCTAATGTATTGTTTCAATGCATTATTTTTACGTAATACCATATGTGTGATACTTTTTTATGGAACCAAAATTTTCGTATAAAAATGTAGGTAATCACCATTCCATGAAGAAGATGGTACTCTGAGTGAAAGAGTATTGCAGTATTAGGTAAATTTCTTGTTACCTCTTTATTTCTTGTAATTTGATACTTTTATAATGTTTTAGCCGAAAAAATGTGTAAATTTTAACATTCTTTAAGATTCTCAACCCACTGTCGCCGTTAGATATTGATACACTTGACGATAAAAAATTTAACGTCTTTCATAGTTTCGATAAATCAGTCAAATGGAAACATATTAAGCTTTTGCTACTAAATCAGTCAAAATCTGCTTTTTTTGTGAATGTGTTGCAAAAATAACACAAATTTTGAATGCGCTGTAAATTGCTGGGCACACTTTTGCTGGCATTGAGTTTTAATATATCCTAATTAATATTTTACAACATTTTTGATTTTAATGCTGGAATTGCGCTGAATAAAATGTTGCAATCAGCGAATAGTTATACCACAATTATATATTGAAGGAATTTATATTGTTCAGGATTTGCAAATAAATTTTCCC
>JASANE010008501.1:0-22179 GCA_030248225.1 Trileptium ribeirensis
GTTGTACTTCATTCATTACATATACTTATATTTCGGCATAAATTTATGGGAACTGTTAATAATTTCTTAAAAAAGTCATGTAACGGCCTAAAAATTAAAGTATTGAGACAGACTGTGAAAATTTTCGAATTCCCTCTCGGCCAATGCTTTCCTGGCAAAATTTTTAATATTCATAATTAGCACAATAATGTCATCTTCTATGCCTCTGAAGTTTGATACAAAAACTTTCTGCATGTTTTTTCAGTGCAAAATTTAAATTTACGATATATTTTATTGTAGAATGGCAGTGGCGGTGAAAATCACAGCATCGCCAAAGCTAATTCACAGCAGCAACAACATCAAAATATGGTTCAGTCGTCAACTAACGACTCTATTGCTGGAGCATGTTCCGATGCGCAAAGCACTTCATCGTCGGGGTAAATAATAATTGTGCCGTATTCGCTCAGTATTTTATCTCAATGGTAAAATACTTTTAATATACAGCTGATCAAAATGGACTTAAGAAGTTTTTATTCAATACTTTGTAGAACTAGTATCTCGCAGGAAACGGAGAGAGCTTATTTTAATTTTTAGGTTATTATTTTGTTTAAACACCTATAACAGTGTGTGTTTGATGTAGATACCACCCTAAAACATCTTGAACCCTGAACCCATTGAAAATCTTAAAACCTCGCCGGCCTAAACCAATCAAATACAACAGACAACGCATCAAGTATAATGTGCTGGTTTGTTGATAACCAAACTATCTTATTCGTCTTAAAGGAAAACTTTTTCTTGACGCTGTGTATGCAATACGTTTATATTTTGGAAATCGGGTTCACTGGCCCTAAACCATAAAAAGCTTCATATTGGCTGAAGGGAAACTTTAGATAATCAAATCGGTGTTTTAGGCATGAGAAAGACCTCTCTGTGCGCATCTTTATTGATGCCATGTTCCAAACTACTGAATGAAGACCGACCATGTTCTGGAAATCAGGTTCATTGACCCTAAACCCAATGAAAACGTGTGAAAAGACAAGATACTCGTGCTGCACTCTAGATAACCAAACCATCGGAAAACCTTATAGCGTATAAGAATATTCAGCCTATCGGAAAACGTAAAGACAATAAATTCTTGAATAACTGAACGCAATACGTAACCAAACAACTGAAGACAGACTATATTCTGGCAATCATGGTCACTGACCCTAACCCCTTCGAAAAGGCGTGAGATATACACGATGGACTTTAGATAACCAAATTATTGTATTCAGCCTCAGAAATACCTACATATAATATAATAATGGACTATTCTTAATGCTCTGCACGAAATACATAAGCAGGCAAAACCAAAACGCACTACATCTTGGAAATCGGTTTCGTAGACCGTAAAACCCTTGAAACCCCATGGAAAAGGTCTAGTCAGGTTGGAATATAGATACCAAAACCATCGTATTCAGCGTGCTTGATAACCTAATAGGCACTCATTGTAAGGTCAACACACGCAATAACACGGCGAAGCTAGAAAAATCACTATTTCTAGCAAAGAGTCGACGAACCATATTCGGGCTCACAGCCGCCCAGAGAATAGTCCCACAAAAAGTCTGGTCAGTAAAATTATAGATCTCGATGATCTGATTCTGCAATTTTCGAAGCGAAAGCCTGTATCGCGAGATATAGGGTGCGAAACACTGGTATTCGTATGGCCAGACTTGGCAAAGAACCCTTAAAAACATGTGTTGCCATTTTGACTTGGCACAAGGGATCGAAGCTGTTCGCGTTCTACTATAGGCACATCGTCAACACTTTTGCTATGAAACAAAAAAGCTGTCCAAATCCCAAAAACGAGTTATCCATAAGTAAACATAAGGTGGCTCTACCAATCGTCCTGTTTTGTAATAACCGATATCGAATCGCAAACCCTTGCTACGGAAAAAAGATTGAATTTCATTCAGGTTTTCGCTTACCACAAAATAGCAAAATCAAATCCAAGTGCCAGAAATTATACCTTGAGTTCGAACAGAATTGAGGTGTTTTAAATGTGCAGAAATTCGCATCCCTAATGCCTAATCATTTAAACTTGGATTATTCAGTGCTCACGAACAAATTTAATGCAAAAGTGACGTCACAAACAAACCGATCCTATTATAGCTAAAGACTTGGTGTTCGCAAACAAAACCGGTTTAATTCAAATTCTGCAAATTTTCCTTACAAATTTTCGTTCTTGAATTTTCACGAATACTAAATCTGTGAGCAGTGTGTTCACGAACAATTTCGCGCTAAATTTCAATTGACCAAACATCCTTCCGTAACAATTTTTATGTAAAATTACAAAATAGAGTGGTTGGTGTGGTCACCCTTAAGTTAACTCGCGCATTATGAATGACAGTGACAGATAAAGAATTTCCACGAATTTTCGCCCTAACGGCCTCAGTGCAAACATCGCTCGCTCCGTTTCAGCTACTGTTTCACTTTAATTGTTTGTGTTCAAAAAATTTACACTTAACTATGTCACTATTTACGTTTAAAGATACTGCTCGCTCCAAAAATGATTGCCGCATTTTGAACAAATGAGCGCTGAGCCAGCAATGTATTGCATAACGTGTATGCGAGCACCGGTCATTTCTGGTTGGTAATCTATAATATTAATAGCCGAGTTTATGTTCATTCCGCTCTTAATTGATGCCTGATTTTGATGTTTAATAATTATTTTTTCGATGGAAATTTTTGGGTATCGCAAGGATTACATTCGAATTTATATCATCAGTGATTAAGAGGTTTGACTCGAATGCTAGCGTATTATGAAGTCGATCCATTGTTCGTATGCACATGATATTGTTCATCCATTGTTCGTATGCACATGATATTATCGGTTGTGATAAATATTTTTATCCAACAGGGTGTCGAATGTCAGTCGGCCAGGGGAGGTAAACCTATCATTATTTTTGCAATTTTTATGATGTCAAAATTTTCCCCATCAATTTTTGGCAATGAATTTTTCTTAATTCCCTTTATTTTTTTGTAATTTTCACTTCATTTTTGCAAAAAAATTGCGGGCGCTGTCTGCGCGAGGGGTGGGGTGTTGGCTTCAGCTTTAACCCCCATCGAGACCTATCATGCTTTGCCTCTTTTATGACAGCGGACATTTAACAACTAATATAATGGCACGATGATGTATACACTATTGTGTAACCCATATATTTTACTTCAGCATAACCATATTAATCTTACTTTTGGTTGTCTTGCCATAGAAGGTGTTTTCGTCTTGGAACACTACGGTAGAATTTAGACATCATAACGCTTGGTTTCCTATCCTTAGTTTTGAAATATGCCACCTTGCCACTTAAGGCATTATGATGATAATACTTATCTATATAATTCATTATTATGACAATCTGCTTACAGTACTCGTCTAAAATGACTGTAGCTCTTTCGATCTTTCGATACTTGGTCATAACTCGCTCGCGACCCGCTCGAAAGACAGTGGTTCTAAAGTAGAAGGTTATTACTAATTTTATTAGTTTAGAAATTTCAAGCAGGTCACTTCCTCACGGCTCGCTCCAATTACTGGTCATTTCTCAACGAGTACTGTTCCTACTGCTTTAAGAGAAATACCGTAAAACGAGGCTTATTTTTGTTTTTATGCAGTTATGGTTCTGGCGCACTTGGAATGGCAAGCGGTAGTGACGACGTCATGTTTATATCGGCATCAAATATTAAACGCGAAGACGAGTCGAGCGATAGTCTCGCGACACCAAGCATTAATCGAAATGACGCTGTTAGCGGTCTCTCTGACAGCCAGAATCAGAGCACAATTTCGTCAAGCGACGAACCGACAATATCTGTCGATGTGAACGGGAACGTTGAACAACTTCAAAGCTCAACGGGCAGTACTGCGGCTACGACTGTTACCAATTCTCCTGGAAGCAACGCGCTGCTAAACATTCCTCAAAAGCCGGTTATGGATCAGTCGACATTTTCTGACTATGGCACTCGAATACAATCTATGAATGCGTCAACGGATTCAAGTGGTCATCTTAATAGTTCGGTTGTTAGCTCATCGGATGCTGGCAGCGACGCAAATAAGCTGGACGGTACGAAAGTGAATTTAATATTAGGAAACTTTCTTAGCTGAAGGATTATGATATACATACTAATAAAAATAATAAATTGTTTCTAATAAAATGTTTTGGTTGCGCCACGGTGAATTTAATTCAGTTTCCGCTGGTCCTATTTAAAATAACTGTGGCTCTGAAACATCAACCCCATAAGTTGCATATAAATCTGTGTAGACTTTTATGCGTAATAGCGCCGAAAATAAATAATAATAATAATCAAATAAATGTTTACTTGTGCGCGATTTAAAACTTTGTACTCCCGTGAGCGTAGCATTCATGACGCATCCGCGTCTTACAATGCTACCGTGCAATTATCATATTTTGTGAAAAGCCCGTATACAGAGAATTATTGGCACAGTATAGGTTTATTTACACCCATAAGATATGGTATGAAATAAAGTTTTATCACACCCCATAAAAACACATCTAATTCGAGGGGTTTTTGTCATAAAATGTAAGATATCGAGGCACACAGATGGTTAATACTTAATATTTTATAGCTGTTACTGCGGGCATAATGGTAAAACATGGAAAGTTGAAGTGTTGAAAACCTATCATAAACATAGGTTATAAACATGGTTATTTTGTACAAAATTCAGACATTTTCTACCAAAAATAGTGTTTATTTCGTCACTTTAGAAGCGCTTTTAATTTTTGCGAGTCAAAACAGCGTTTTTAGCATATTTACAGAAAATGATCCGTTTGTTTTCTATGCTCTCATTGAGGCTATGCTGTGGTGGAAACGGTAAGTTTGCGCGCATTAGTGCTTCGGAGTTTTCAATCAACGTAAAAAAGTTCGCATTCAAAGTGTTTAATTTTAAACTCTGCATAGATTTATATTTTGGCTGTAAATTGATGGAAAAAAATTCGTGGGTGGAATGTACTTATAACAGCATCATTGTCCTTTTTTCGAACTTGAAAATTTCTTTACGATTTCAAGTTTTACCCTTCACTGAATTATGTGACGTCTTTACTATAATAAGGAGTAGAAAAATTTTTAGATCGATCAGCAGATGAATTGTCGGTTTCTCGGGCAGATAGCAACGAATGTGGTACAGATAACGTGTTTCCGTCCGACACAGCTTCGGCTCGTCAGTCACAGCTTCAGACTACGCCGGATTGGCTAAAAGTTGGCGCACGTGTTTACATCGCCGGTGTTAAACCTGCGGGAACAGTGTTGTTTGTTGGAACAACACATTTTGCTCCGGGCATGTGGGTGGGGATTGGACTTGACGCACCTGTTGGTAAGTTCAGATATTGCTTTAACTTACTGAGATATATTTTTTCAAAGATAGCACGCTTGAAACCAGTTGTCGAATAACTTATGGCTAGCTTTATAGACATTGGAGGTGGTTTAAACGGCACACTGAATTCTTAACATAGACATAACATAAACTGTATATATTCCATATAATTTATCTCTTTATTACTTAATATTTGCGGAAAATGTAGTAAACATGAAATGATTACAAAACAGGATAGCTAGTTGTGTGTGGTGTCTGCGTCTGGATAAAAGAGGGCATAACAGAGAATCCGCCAAGCACCGGGAAATTCTGAAATATGTCAATTCAGTTTTCCCAATAAACGTTTTAGACACTTTTTAATGAAACACGTATTTCGGCTCCACGGTCATATTGCTGAACTTAATTTTAGAAGCACTTGGCAAGTGTGTATTGTCATTGGCAAGATTTTTGTATATCAGAATTTGTTACTACAACAATAATTGTAAGATGGCTTTTCCTGCATGATCTTTGTGAGCCATATCAGATTTGCTTCGTGAACATGACGAGCTGAAAGAAGTCGTGTAATTTTTTGAGTGTATTTAGAAGATTAATTATTTCCAGTATGTAGGTGTTAGGGCCCACTTCATAAAAAACCTGAAATTTATCATTTGTCATATGTCAGTATAAGAGTCCCCCATTACCGAAAACCGGAAAACTTCAAAATGTGCGTTTCGTTTAAGTCACAGTGACTTCGTAGTTAAAAGAAAAAAATCTCAATTGTTGTAATGATCTTCGTTATTTGATTAAAGGAAATTAATTAAAATTTATCCATAACGGTAAAAAATACGTATAACATTATTACTAACTCATTCGGAGAGAGATAGTGTACTATCATTGACATAACTCCGATATTGGAAGATGGGCTTCCGGAACATTTTCAGAGTTAAAGGAAAAACAATAATAATACATTAAAGTGTGCTAAAGGCGTCGTAACAGTCGTAAATAACATATTTAGACAACTTGAGGCCCTTTAGTCCGGCTTATCGGCGTAAAATTCTGGGAGATGGGAGTTCCAGATTTAGGCTGGTGGGTCTAAATCTGGAACTAGTGAAACATAGTGGAGATTGTATGTTGCAGGAATGAAAGCTTTTAAATTCAGTGTGTGTATGTGTGTGTGATCGGCCATAACTCGGGAACGACTTAGCCGATTTTTATGATGTTAAGCTCATTAGAACCGGCATAGCCGGAGTATTTTTTGATTTGGGGTCTTGTTCCGGGGTCAGGGGTCAAAATGTGGGTTTTTTGCTCCATTTGAGTACTCTTCACGGAAGTAAGGTTATTTTTATCTTAACTTTCGAATTTTTTTCTGGTTGGTTTTATTTCATAGTAAAATGATAAATGCTAATGAGGATTTTTGTTTTTCGATTAAGCCTCCGGTTCTAGAGTTATGGGGTTTGAGGTACGGGTTATGGTGCCCCCATGGTTCATCTACCCAAAATTCGAAAAAGAATTTCTGACGTCCTGGGCGATTGAAAAGTTTCACTTGGGGGTTTTCGGGTGTGGGGAAACTCATTGCCCGTGTCGCTTTTCCTGTGTGACATATGGTTCCATGTTTCAGGGTCTGAGGTCAAAATGAGGGTTTTTACACCATTTTAGTACCCATCACGGAAGCAAGTTTGTTTTATCTTGACTTTCGAATATTTTTGTTTGGTTGATTTTATTTCTTAGTAAAATGATAAATGCCAATGCTAATTTTTCTGTTTTTCGAGTAAGGCTTCGGTTCTGGAATTATGGGGTTTGAGGTACGGGGGTATAACGCCTCCATGGTTCCTCGACCCAAAATTCGAAAATATCTTTCTGACGTCCTGCGCGGCTAAAAAGTTCTACCTGGGCATTTTCGGGCATGGGAAACTCATTGCCGTTGTTGGTTTCGCTGTATGACGTGTGGTTCCATGGGTACAAGAGTATGGCGTCCCCATGGTTCGGGGTCAGAGGTCAAAATGGGGGTTTTTTACCCTATTTAGTACCCTTCACGGAAGCAAGGTTATTTTTATCTTAACTTTCGAGTTTTTTCAATGGTTGGTTTTATTTCATATAAAATGATAAATTCTGATGCGCTTTTTTGTTTTTGGATTAAGCCTCCGGTTCTGGAGGTATGGGGCTTGAGGCGTGGCACCCTCGTGGTTCCTCGACCCAAAATTTGTTCTGACGTCCAGGGCGGCTGAAAAGTTTCACCTGGGTGTTTTCGGGTATGGAAAATTTATTGTATGTGTTAGTTTTGTTATAATTTATGCGGTGTTATGTAATATTGTACACATATAGCATATCGACATACATATGTTATCTAGAGCTGATTGGCTGTGCACGCAAAAGGTGTATTTATACCTATGCTTCACTACGCCATGCAATCTCGATAGAGTTGCTAGTTTATAGGTCATGTTTATATAAATACTCATATTATTATGCATCCCTTAGCTAAATATTGTTGATTTGTGGCTTCTCGCAGGGAAGCCATGAACCCCTGGTTCGACGAGGATTCCGGAGAAGACGCTTATTTGTAATTCTGTAGCTGTTATGAAGGTTTAGAAATGTGTTTTTAGACCTAGTTACCCAATAAATTGGTTGCCTCCTGAGATATCGGTAAACCGACAATTTCAGAAATTATTAATTAAATTTTGCTTTTTTCTCTTTTCCGTCAAGCACTAACGTGTTAACGATATTTTCTGACGGTGTTAAATTTGGTACCAATCAATGTTTCCCGAAGTAATGGGAAAATTTGACAGATCTGAGATATCTTCACTCTGCCGGGAGTTTTGGCCAAAAAACTGCTAAAAGTGACCCATTTTGGGGCTAAATTTTTTGTAGGTGCACTACATTTTTTCCTTATTTTTTTAGTTTTTTAACTGTTTTTGCTTGAACTAAAATCTTGCCTACCAAACAAAATATTTTTGCTTGCTGTATGGATATAGCGGATCAAATTAAAAAACGAGCTTTTATTCTTACATTAAAAATGGCGAATTGTTGTCATGCTTAATACGACCTTCGCATTTTTTGGCCCTTGGACCGATTTTGGTCATTTTTCACGATTTAAGGTTTTTGGTCCAAACGTGCTAGCTGCCAGCCTTCGAAGTACATTTTATGCGAATACTGTATCTTTGGCGTCTTGTTGTGTTCCGATGGCTCTCTGACACGTTGTCTGGACTTCTCAGAATACCAGAAATCCCGAAATTGCTACGTTGTGGTCAAACGTGTTTATTTAGACCTGTTTTAGCTCCACTAAAAAGCAAACATGATCAAATTAGGCACGCTAGTGACTTAGCGAACACTATTTCCAGTATCTAAGTACAGTACCCGCCAAAAATGACTGTCGCTCGCTCGACACTCGCTCGAGACTCGCTCGCGACTCGCTCGAGACTCGCTCGCGACTCGCTCGAGACTCGCTCGCGACTCGCTCGAAATAAATTTGTTCTAAAAACAGAATTTTCTATTAATTTAAATAGTTGCGAAATCTCGAGCGAGCCACTCGCTCGAGACTCGCTCGCGACTCGCTCGAACTCGCTCGCTCGAAATGCGACGGTCATTTTTGGCGAGTACTGTACCTTCCTATGACCCATAAAATTGGGCTAATCGTGTTTTCTGGGGGCTCCAAAAATTCGATTTTCGTGTCTAGCTCGCCGTGTATTGAAAGTGTGATTGATTTAGGCACTTTGTTGATTTTGTGAAAGCCTGCCTGTAGTGAATTGTTTCGAAGTCGTCTTCTCCTATGTATCGCTCAAGAAAAATGACCAAAACATATCTGAAAAAGTTCCTCGAAAGGTGATTGGAAAACCCCCATTGCAATTTTATAAGTTCGTTATAACTTGAAATATGCTTTTTCAGCCATAACAATACCCTTCGTTGTTTTACACAGTAAAATATCGAAAACAAGCACAACATTGTACCCATTAAGGTGTATTGTTCAACGTATTCGCTCAACCCCTTTCCTATTTTATTCGCTAAAATGTAGGAAACAAACAGGACGCTGAACCCCCTCCGGGCTTACTGTCCAATGTTTTCGCTCACTATATAGATATAATAAAGCTGTTTTACTTAGTAAATATTGAAAACAAGATGACCAATTAAATTTCTATATGCATCGCCTGAATTTTCATTTAGTCGCTAAAATAACAAAACCAGGACGTGTTTGATGCACGTTTCATTGAGTGGGTACGAGTGTTTAAATAAAATTTCATTTTCCAATACCGATTAAGGCCTAATTAAGAATGAATTCGTAAACCCTTAACGTAGGTAAAATAGGTTGGACTAGAATATGAAATTAAGACAGAGATCAATATTAAAGTACATACTGCAATAGATTGCATAAACTTGAAGAATAGATACAGTAATAACCGGGTTATTTCTTACATAGTATATTTCAGTTGAACTTTATTTCTAAGTTAAATAGGACAAAAGTGTGTATCAAATAGGACAACTGTTGTTGGGGGCCTACAGCATGAAATAATTAAGCTTTATATAAGTTTTTCTTAACCATAGTTAGTTTGAACTTTATTTCTAAGTTAAATTGATTCGTTCGAAGGACACTGGTGAAATTTAGGATTCGTCTCCTTTTACCTATATATGCTTCATTCTAAATGGCTGAACACAGCGTTACTTAAGATGTTACCACAAAATACTGCTCAGAAATGTTACACGCAGCAATTTTTGTAATGTTCATAACGCGGGTAATGTGATTTTATTAACACCAATTGACCTGATAACAGAAAGTTCAGTGGAAACGTTGTATTAATTCACTTACACAATGCACATTCATAATGCTGCATTTTCGTTATAAATCCAAGAACGTTTACCATGGATTCTCCTTCGCTTGAAGATTTCTTCGACAAATTTGTACCACATAATCTCAAATCCTCAGACGAGCTCACATGGAAACATTTTTAGTACATAAATTTAACGGCGTTTATTTAAAATATATATTTTACTAATTTTAGTTTTTTTAAACCTGTAAGCCAAACAACGCGAATATGCTTTTTAAGCGCTTGGTATTAATACACAAAACAAATAATTGGTTGTGGCATATTGCTTCCGTCTCTTTGACTGTATTCTAAAACTCGGGATTAGAGGACCTCTTGCTAGTTATGTCTTATCAGCATTTGAAAATGAAATTTTATTTACAGTTTGTGGGCAGCTTGGCTTTTCAGCTGTAATTGTGCGCTCGCTCGTACTCACATAATGAGGGGTGCATCAAACACTTGTTTTTGTTATTTTAGTGAATGAATGAAAATTTAGTTAAAGCGTACAGGGTTTAATTGTTCATCTTGCGTTTTAGTATTTTAGTGAGTAAAAGGAGCTTTATATCTATATAGTGCGCCAAAAAGTAGGAAGGGTTTCTGCGCCTTGCTTGCTTTTGATATTTTAGTGAGTGAAATAAGATAGGCTTGGGCGAATACTTTAACAATATTGTTTTGTTTGTTCGTCAGGAGCGCCATAGCATTGGTGTGAATAACTATTATAATATTGGTCTAAAACAAAAACATAATAGTTTGCGATTATTTCTCTTAGTTGTTACATCAGACGCCTTAAAATCTTATACTACATTATTGTTGTTACACCCTATTGTTGTGCACCTAGCTTTGTGTTTTAGCCAAATATAATATTAACATATTGGATTATAATTATTACCAGAAACATTGGATCGAAAGAACCTGTGTACAATCTACTCTTGATAGCTACAACTTTCTTATGTATTTCTCGTCGAGCTATAAGCGTTCGTTTTGATATTTTAAATTTGTATTCGTTATGTCGTCAACTCTGTTGGATGCTGCAAGAGGCAAAAATAATATACTTTGGTGGCCAAAAATGCCCAAATTTTATTTCGTTTTTTCAATTTAGTTGTACGCAGATGGCGTGGATTGATCATAGGAATTCGATGTTGCTGAACACGATAAAAGCAATTTGTATTAACGTGGTGTGTATCAAATAGGACAACTGTTGTTGGGGGCCTACAGCATGAAATAATTAAGCTTTATATAAGTTTTTCTTAACTATAGTTATTTATATATTTCAGAACTTTTCGTGCTTCAGCCATCTGTAGCTTCTCCATTAATACATTGCTGGTGTGTTATTGTTACCTTGAGGATTCAATGGGGCTTTGCCAGGTTCAGTTTTATCCTTAGAATAGCCAACAGATAACCCCCACTCACTCTGTTTACCCTCGCTGCGTGAGCAACGATATAGTTCTTGTAAAATGTAGACGTGATTGGGATTATGCAGAACTTTAGTCCCGTATATGTGATAAGAAGTACAAATATGTTTATTTATGCAATAATGATTTTCTTAAATCAGGTAAAAATGATGGGAGTGGTAAAGGTGTCCAGTACTTCACGTGTGAGCCTGGGCATGGTCTGTTTGTTCGTCCTGACAAAGCCACACCAATTGTTAGTCGTCCAGGTGCCGCAAAGGCACCGGCAGCTATAAGCTCTACAGCAACTGGGAGCATATCCGGACGACATGCTGTTGGTTCTGCGGGAAGTGATCGGGTTCCTGGAAAACGTGGGCCAGCTGCATCGTCGTCGCAGTATCGACATAGTGGCGCTGGGTTAACACGGCATGCAAGCGTTGCATGTCCATCTGGCGTTAGTCGACAAGCTTCGGTAAGCAGTGGTTCCACCGACAAATCTTCCATAGATGCTGCTGCAGTCGCATTAGGTGCCAGACGCAGTAGCTCATCTCTGTCGAGTAAAACGTTGAGCAAAGCAGCAACTGGAACAGCCTCTGCTGGTAGTCAGATATCTTTAGGGTCACGAAGCAAGCACCCTAGTGGCGGAAGCAGCGGCGTCGGACCTGCAACTGCTCGTCGGTCAACGCTGACAATGAGCGCATCAATGCACGGGTCTATCTCTGCGGCAGCTCTTAGTTCAACACCAGCCACTAGGCCAACGACGACATCCGAAACGGTTACCATCATTGCAGGTCGCCCTGGGTCGGCTGCAGGCCGTCGGCCACCGAATAAGCGTGCAAATTCGGTGTCAAATTTAAACAACAATGCAAATGCAAACTCGAGCGCTGGTGGCAGCAATCTGTTGCGTCCTACAGCAGCTAGTCTGGCAAGAGCTACGAACGGAGGTGCGTCGGGCAAAAAATAATTTCTAGCTGTTTCTAAAATAGCTACTATGATAGTAGCTTACGGTATCGTTACATGTAACGTTGTTTAATCATGGTAGAATAATTTTATTGTGATATTGGGATATATTCTAAGTCATTCTTTATTCATTTAATAATGAAATTTGTGGCATAATTTATTGTAAAACATTAACTACTATTACCTACTAAGTACCGAGAAGATATTTTTGGGTGAAATGTCGGTAAAATTTAACAGTTCGTGAGCTACTCCACACCCACGACGTTGCCCATAATTGGTAGCCACGTACATTATTTTGCCAATGGAAGCTCGCGTTGAACACTAAGGGCGCGTTTACATTGCATCCGATCGAATGCGACAGAGTACACACAATTTTATCAGGTCCGAACCTGTAGATGTGGCGTGAAAAATACCAACACATACAGACGGTACACTGTGGGCGCAAATTGGCCCTGTCGGATTGCATGCAATGTGACCACCGGTTGGGATGAGACTCAATGTGAACGCAACCTAATATTGCCATTTATATTTTAGCAATGATTATAAGGCGATTTGTATGATTTAACAAGATCGCCCCGTGGAAAATGTTATCAGCAGCAAGTTTACACTTTGAAATCGGTGTGATTTATTTAGATGTTGTTGATGTCATTCAGATGTTGTCAGTAATTTAAAGTAGTAGAAGGCAATTTTAGTGCAGCCTAGTAAATTTCCAAGGCATGGAGTTGGTACGGTGGGATACCGGCAACAGCCTTGCCTAATCATAGTAGCTTCTTTCAATGTATTACACACAATTGGTATCAAATAGTATAAATGCAATCTTTGAACTGCCTAAGGCGATTTTGCTGTATTTTCCGCCACATTTTTTGCACAAACACCATGATATCTGTGTGCCAAACTATGTATGGACAGAAATTTTTGATTTTTGACCTTGCTAACCGGCTATTATCACAAAGTTTATTTTTGAGTCGCGCCACACAGCTGCTGATTACTGGGTTACCTGTAGTTTGCTGAGCACAGTTACTTATAAGTAGATAAAATGGCTCCAGAGATGTGGAATGACTTTCCAGAGCATTTTTATAGTTTAGGTTACACTGGTACATGTGTATAGCTAGTATAGATATAGAAATTTCAGCAATGGTTACTTCAAACCTATTTTTTCGTCTCACTTGGATGACAATACTAAATATTTCGAACCTTTTTCAGTAGTTACCGTATTTTTATTAAGTAACGTATACAGCGTAAGTTTATATCGTACCTCTAACGTCAGTTCATCTTAATTGTTTCTATTGCATGTATGTAGCTGAACGTATGTTTCTTTCCAACTGTGATATATTTGTTATGTCTGGGATTAATACATTGTTGAAATATGTAAATTTCATCTAGTAAAATCCAATATAAAGGTTAGACGTTTCTAACAATTAGCGAAATCTCCGAGTACTTTTGTTTGTGTCAGTTTCTTACTTTAGATGCTCCCAAGTTACCAGGTGCCGTTCTTTACAAAAATACACACAATTTGATCACAGGTAATTTTGGTACAAGGGTTACTGTCTGAAGACTATCCGGGCAGGCCAAGTACCATTCTATGTCCCTAAAATTGTGCTGTATTTAATAAGATGGCGAACCGTATGAATAGTTAATTGTAATAAGTTTTATAGAAGAATGGGACACGCGGGCATTACTTATGTATTTTATCTCAACTGGTTATGTGGTCGTTGTCAGACCTGCCTCTTCCTAAAACGACTGCAGAGAGAAGCCCCTAGGTTCTCTGGGATATAATCCCTTGGGAAAACTACTACATCATCGAACAAAGTGAAGTACATGAATAGGACCGAGTGTCATACGCTTTTGAAAAATTTGTTATGATAAACTAGTCACATCTGGTCAGGAGCAGCGCAAACAGAAAGAAACTAGGAGCATAATTAGATTCTATTACGCGTCGAGTAAAACAAAATTAACAAAAATACATCAAACCAATGATGACACATTCGCAACAAACATACGACGAAAAGAGATTTTTTGCACAATTAACTGATACCAGAAGAAACGCCGTTCGTTCCGTCGCAAACTAACATTTGATTAATTTTAATTTTGAAAACTTGTCAAACATAAATTGCACTAAAGATTTGTTACACGTACGTAATGATGTGTTTATTTTTGCCCGAACGTTTATTTTGATACTAAAACTTATATATATTCATCTGGAGTGTTTACTTTTCTTTTAAGTGTGTTGTGTTAACCCTTTACTTCATAAATGTTGAACAAACTGTTAGCGGCAAGCGGCCTCGAACGAGAGCCTTTTGTGTTAGAGTTATGCCCGGTAACCATAGAATAATGACGACACTGTTGCTCGGATACTTAGGGCTCCTCGTAACGCGAGCGAGCAACAATAGGCAGTGAAGCGCACGCTGCGCAACGAACTGAGATAAAGCACCAGATTGTTTTGTATTTTGTTGCTCCAGAGTACTACATGCGTTAAAGGGTTAAAGAATCAGTATTCGTAGATTTTGACAGTTCTTGTTTGTTGACAGCAATAATTAACGAGTTGTGTACTATCGCGTGTTTCAATTATTAATGCTATATAATGTATTCTTTCAATTTGATTTTAACGTATATTTTGGCTAGGGTTATTATATAAATGTGATCCGTTTACAGCTTTAATATTAACGAATTTTACCGTTGTTAGTAATCAAGGTGTCGATCATTATAGTTTGTTTACTGCTGGAACCGTTGTCATAATTGTATGTATATTAATTGTATGATGTATGTATATATCAAATATTTGTTTTGTCCAAATCGTCACGTTCGCGAATTATTTGAACTAGACCCCAGCAGGGACATGATTTGGTGTGTGTCATTCGTTAATTTCGAAACTTTCCACTATTTGGAATGAGCAAGTGACATACCGTTATGACTGGTTCTGTGATTCGTACGCTTTTAATCAGCTGGGGCTAAATCACGTCGGTTATGGATGCTTTCTGGTTTTGTCATTTGTATCACACATATACTCAAAGATATTACGTTGTCATGTAGCATGGTCACTGTTAGTAATTATTTACTTTGACATTCGGTGCGCGTTAACCAAAATAATCATGCATGTAGATATTTCTGGACGATGTATATAACTATTGTCAGCAGGCATTTGGTAACTTTAAAACTTACAGCTTTTGCCAACTTATTCTGCATTTACGTAGGAAATCATACTTAAGTTTCTTCGCAGTTTGAATCATTGGGTTTGACAGAAAATATTTGTCCAACCATAATGGATATAAACAGTGGTAATCTCAATCGAACATACTTCTTTTGTTTTCGTATGTACTCGTACAAGGAATTAATGTGTCGAAATGTAAATGCCTGTGTAAATTTTAGCATCAGCAGAACCACTGTCAAACTATGTATGACAATATGAACATTTGTTTTATTTTGAGTCGAAATCGGGCTTTGAATTCTGGATTATATATTATGTCAAATCTCATTAAATGGGAAAAGTTATCACAAGGCTAGGAAAAAATCGTGGAAATTTCTTTTTGGACTGTCGTTGTCTTTCATAACTCATTTTCGGATGGGCGGATTTCGATAAATTTATCTTGTTTTAATAATTTTTTATAACTAAAAGTTAACCTTTTTGCTGCGTCGCTCTGAGAAAAACCTCTAAAGGAAACACAATGGTTATATTTAATAATTAAATTAACTGCAGCAGTATTTGGAAAAACGATACGAAACAAAAATAAGTGCAAGTTTTTATACTCGTTTTTACTTTAATGAAAACTGCATTGGGTAAAGTATTAAAATCTACACTGCGGGCAGGTACAATGTTGGTGTATTCAATGTGTTTAGCGTGTATTTGTATTTTTAATCTGCCGTCACAATAGAATTACATTTGTGTTTAGATGATATGGTGCATTTTTGGTATAAATAATTATGTTGTCAGATGTATAGTCGCTGTTTCATAACTATTTGACCTCATTGACAACATTATTATAGCCTAAACTAAAGAGAGCTTCATTCCTTTCCCACCTTTCGTTGTATTTTATTGTATATATGTGTATATTTTATATAATTGTGTATTGCATACATGCCGAAGCCGGAGTTGAGGGGGCTACTTCTGTGGCCTTGGACCCCTCTACGAGGTCATGGTCTATCCCCATGAGGGTACACCAATCCCCCTGGTGCTCCGCATCTCCATCCCCCAGCGCCGGCTTGCGGAAAATTTTAGAAAGATTTAGTAGAAGTAGGATGAAAATTGGCTAAAGCGGTTCGTCGACGGGGGTCGTCAACTTTTTATTGCGCTTCTCCCGCGACTACGGAGACCTCTACTCCCTCCCCCACCCCTGCGCGACCTTCCCAACCGACCCTCTCTACCGGCCCCCAGACTTCGGAGCAGCAGCATGCATGTTGTATTGATATGATCAGTTAGTGCTTATGATCGATTATTGGACTAATGGATATATTGGTGACCGTTGAATGTTGGGTGGGAGTGTGTCTGCTTATGTTCATATCGTAATGTATTAAAAATTCTCAGCCCTATTTCATTAACATATATTTGAACTTTTTGACGATACCACATGAGTGCATGGCATTTTGCTTGGCAGTAAGATACTATTAGTTCTTTCATGAACACACCAAATTATTTTGGACTCACGACTTTCCGGTGGAGCTTCTTTGCGACCAGTAATTGCAACAAAAGTAACAATAGTCATAATGTATTCAAAACTAGAAAGTTCCGCTCCGTAAAATATGCCGAAAGCTTCATTGGCTTTGTAAGAAGATGCACGTTTCACAGAGCGTTGCATGCAGACACTTTTGTCCCCACAGTTTATGGTAAAAGAGCAAATATTTCCTTCGGAAAGGGTGTCCGCACCCTAAACAATGCGTGAAAGTCTTTTAAAACCCTTGAATTGGAAACTTGCCTTTGAAAACCCTTGAATTTCTGAAGGCACAGCAATGTGTATGTTTTTGTTAAGAGGTTTTGATAAGAAAACCTTAAAAAGTTGCCAAAAATTTTGGCGCAGTTCTATGAAACATTTAAAGAAATAATATTATACTAATTGAAACAAGTCAATATGATGTATATAACCACCTTGTCCTGCCAGGTTTTTTATTTCAGATATTATAATAGCCCCTGATATGTAATTGAATTGTACCATGACTTCTTCATTCCAAGCGGTTTGGATGTAATCTAAATTGTATCCTGATTTGGGTGATTCATATTTGTAGTGGTTTGCAAGATTGAGTGCTGGTTCGTTTTAGTTAACAAGACTTTTGGTACCGCGGTACGAGAATGGATTTTTCAAGTAATTCCTTGAATTTTTTAACAAACAACATCAGTAACGACCCTTGAAAACCCGTGAATTTTTATCCAAATTACCCTTGAAAATCCTTGAATTTAACAGTTGCGAGGCGGCGGACGCCCTGTTCGGAGTCATGTAGTGTTATCTGTTAGAGACGAAAGATACGTTGAAGTCTATTCTAAAACATGTTAGCCTGTATGCTACGTGTCTCACTCATAATTGTAAAAAATTTTAGTTCCTTGCAATGACTTGTGGGAGATTGCAAGGTGCAAAAACATATAGGCGACACACGGGATCATACCAAGCTCTCCCTATAAATGAGGGGTAACTTGACATCAGCACCACAGGGCAAAAATTTAAAGTTTAATGATGAGCCATTTCTTAGCTTAGACTAAGGCTCATGCTTACATTTGGCTTAGCCTTAGGGAGATAAAACAGTAATTGATTATTGGAGGGGGCACTTGACATGCTAGGGGTTGGACTTGACATGACCTGTTGTACCGACGGTTCTGTTTTGCTCGGAAGATGTGTCAGTTTTCCTATGCCTAAGAGGCAAAAGTGCCGGCTGACTGCACTCATGTGTATGTCTGTCAATAGTTTTCATATCACCTGTTAACGGTTCGTTAGTACATTGTATTTCCGGAAAATTTAGATCTTGTTTAGGTTTTTAATGCTAGACGCACCCTGTAGTTTTTAAGACCTAAGGGATTATACACAGTGCATGAAATTCCGAACCTACGCAGTTTAGATACACCCACTGAATTACAGTAAGTGTATTACAGACAGTCACTATCGTAATATGCTGTTTCGCGTTAGTTTTAAGTATTTTTAAAAGTCGTGATGACTACTGATATACCTGTAAATTTCTTCGGTCTAGGAGAAGCCTTTATTGTTAATAGCATTGTTACTTCTGATAAATAAATCAACGGCAAGCGCATACATTGGAAATGACAAGATATCAAATGGACTACCAAATCCGAATCTGTCCAGTTCTACTAAATCTTAACACAAATTATAGCTGTGAAACTACAATAACATTTGCTTTTATTTACCATTGTGATTTATGGGCTTTTAAATATACACCCAAAACGTAATTGAATTAAAACGATTGTTGTAATTGCGTATTGAATACATTTTGCATAAATGTGTATATATAATATAAAGTCTTCCATTTACCGATATTTTTCGTACGTTTGAAAACGCCGACATAACATTTTATTCGTTGGATAAATAACATTACAATTATATACCAGCTCTGACAAAACCAGAAATTAAATTTTTTAAAAAATATTAATCAGAAACAAATGTTTTTCTGCACCTGTACAATAATCCTTAGTTTTGCAAGAGATCTTGTATGCCGTATTTCAGGTTGTAGTTACTGGTTGAATGCCGCGGACAAGACCGAAGCGCTTTACTCCTCCGAGATGCCATCTTCGACCTAGAAAACTTCCTCAGCCCTTGTCCGTGAATACGATGGTACTCATCGTGATGTACTATGATAAGAAAGCTGACAAGTTCTGCTCCGCAAAAGCCAACTATTGTCTTTTACATCATATATGAATAATGTTTCCTGCAAGAGCTTTAGAGCATAAAAACTTTTGCACAGTACTACGGAACATTTTGATTTGACTTATTCCAATAGCTTAACTCTGTTTTTTCTGTACTGAATCAAATAATATTTAACATTTACCTCCAACCTTCAATGTGATATGTACCGCGAACCGACATGCCACTCCTATGTGGTTCCGCTCCTTTCCCTCTCATTTCTGCGTTTGTGCAGCACTTAAATTTAGGGTTAGCACTATAAGTACTGCAAACGGCACGACTTGCATCTCACTTTTATCACTTCCTTGAATTTGATCAACTGCTACATGGCAGCATGTTTATCAAGAGCCTAACTGTTAGTTAGATTGTTGTGGACGCGGTCGTACCCCTTTGTTTAAAAATATGTGTATTCAGATTGAAAATTGCTTTTGTGTGGATAATCATAGAACGTTACGTGCGCGTTTCACAGAATAATATGGTCAGGGTGAGTCACAATTTTTCAGAGGTGTGCGCGGGTAAACTTTTTGAGCCCGCGGCTGCCCAAGAAAATTGGAGGCTTGTCCACCCCCACTAAATCCGTATCCGTGGGCTCAGATTAATTTTTAGATCCACGAATCCCGCAAATTGTAAACTTATATGCGAACTTTGAAAGTTTTTCATTATCGAATTTAACCTATTATGTGTTTAGCTTGGTAACGATGAATTCTTAGCCAGTGGCATTCGCAGCCCAGGTTGCGCGACCAAGAAAGTGACCTACTTTCATTTCTTACTCGCGACTTTGGGTTTTCCGCTTACTGGTTTTTAGTTTTCGGACGGATACACACTAACACTGCGTTTTAGATGGTGGCCACTAACGGGAAACGAATCATCCCCTGTTTTGAACAGTGCTCAGAAACGGGAGCACTTTATGCATGTTACGGGTGCCCATTACCCGCGTTCTCAAGATTTGATTCTGTACTCGTTTGGTCCCGCGAGTACCCATACCCACGCACAGCTCAGCGATCTGTGTCTTCAATAGGTATGCTTACTGACACTGACATTTAACTGCGTATAAATTTGAATCTTCCACACCGATAATGTGGTCATAATTTGTATTTTTATCTATAATCGTATGTAGTTTGATTTTATATGCAGCCGTTGTACATAGCCGGCATATGACATGAATAACACGGTTTTCGACGCCTGTCACGTTTACGCGTCGGATGTTTATAGATAGAAAAAAGGAACATCCAGATTGAAGTTAGCCGAGCCCGACTTACACCTCACAAAAGGTTTACGTAAAGTAGGCTTAACATATCGAGGACAGTTGCACAGCAATCATTTAAAACTCACGCCTATAAAGATTACAATGGTCCGATTTTCTGTGCACACTTTTTCATCACTCTGTGGTGACGCACAAACGACTGCGACCGTTTCTAACTGATAAGTGTCTAAAAATGCTAGTAATATATAGATGTGGATAATTGTCACTTGCACAGGTCAATGTGTCGGAATATTTTATGCGTAATTCTGCTCGCATTGTCCTATGAAGCATTCAACTATATTTCTGATAATGAAAGTAAATTACCAACATATAACGGGTCTTTCCTGGGATACCCCAGCCCGAAATTTGTCAATTTTGAAGACACAGCCGAAATTTGGGCAATATTCGAATCAGCTCAACAAGCTGAGAGAAAAAATTTTTTTTTCGTCCAGTTTTATGTATGACAAAATTTATATTTCCTAGTTCCCAATGGTACCCAAAATTTTCGAAAAAAATTTCTCGATAAATGTATTTTCTAACTCAGCTCTTTGAGCTGACTCTAATGGTACCAAAATTTCCTCTGTATCTTCAAAATTCACCAATTTTGGGCTGCGGGATTTTGGGAAAGATCCTATATAACAATGTGCAATTCACTTTAATGATTCTATATGTCGTTCACAAAATGTAATTAAAATGTTATTTAGGTTATTGGTGTTCGATGGAGCGAAAGGAAATTGTAGTACCACCTGACCATTATTACTGACTTGCCATGGTTAAGCTGGACTTTAGCACACTAAATCAGTGCACCAAATTTGTGGGAATGATTTCCCATAATTTTTGCATAATATTTAGCCATAAATATTTGGTTAATATAGTACCAAATTCTTAAGACTAAATCTCCTTATGCAAGTGTTCTGGGGAATCATTCCCAAAAAATGGGTTCTCTGATTTATTGTGATATATATTTCCCATTTCCCCTTTTACAAACTTCCCTGTTTTTCAACATTTTTCTATTTCCCAATACAATGATTTCTCGACAGCTTCGTGTTTCAGTATTTCCCCCAAGTTTCCCCGTTTTCGTACTTCAGTTTTTCCAAATATTGTGTCGTTTCGCCACTTTAGCTGTTTTCCAGTATTTTCCGTATTCCGAGATCCTCTGTTTAATCACTTTTCCTTAATGATGAATCCACCTTATTACCAATATATAGGCCCAGGGGCTTGTAATCTGGGTTTTGCATTTCATATTGTAACATCGAGCAATCGCGAAATGGACTCTCTGACAGCTGTAAGGCTTTACTTTTAGGCTGAAAATCTTACTTTAACTAACTTTATTTTAGATTTTAATAAAAAGTTTCAGAGGTTTTACGATCGACGAACTTGAATACCAGAATTGTGTAGTCCGTCTTCAATTGTTAGGCTATGTATCGCGCGCAGGTCGTCAAACATGGCGTATATTGTGTTTTTCGGTAGGCTAATTACGACAGTCTGATTATCTACAATCCGCCGCCAATAGTTCATACCTTTTCAAGGGGTTTCAAATGTGTTTAGGGTCGATGAACGCGATTTTAAAATATAGTTTCACTTCGGTTGCTGGGTTATGTGTTGCATACTAGGCAAGCAATACGTAACTTGAAAGTTGAAGCCA
>JASANE010008503.1:0-137583 GCA_030248225.1 Trileptium ribeirensis
TTGGCCATTAGGCTGTGGTCAGGATTATCCACCTCGTAACGATCCGTAAGGATCTGTTACACAATTAATACGTGGCGAAGCGCACGATATCCACAACCGTGGTAGACCTGAAATTTTATTTTTGTAATGAAAGTTGTGCATATGTAAATTTTCAAGTTTTCGTGTTTCTGGTCACTAGAGAAAGAAATTTAATGGTTTTGAAAGGCGTAAATCTGGGATATGCTAACTGTGTTGCTGATTCTACTGTCTTTGAATGTGGTTCAGGGGGCTCAAATGGGAATATTAGAATAGTCACCAAAGCGTAGACTAAACACGCTGTATGGTAAACTAGTAATATTTATTGTTTCGATAAAATCTTGCAATACTGTTTTTTCGTTACAAATTTTAGTTCGAATGTTTAGATCCTGATGATCCATTTAAACTTACAAACGATTCAAGAAATCTTGGCCTTCTTGTGGCACGTGGTACATCGGTGTTGGTGGTTATGCCAACTGACGGTATGGAAGCAATTCCAAATCCGTTTATCCAAGCAGAATAATCTCATGAATTGCAAAATTGCCACCGCAGGAATAAAAAACCTGAACGAAACAACATGTGCCGAAAAGAATGAAGCGGAATGAAAATAATTTTTATATAAAAGGTCTGGCTTATGCTATTCGGCATTTTTTGCCACTCTGATAGCATGTTGACATGCTGTATGCGCTAGAAATGAATGCCACGTGTTAAGCCGACGAGCATGGAGCAGTGTTTTACAGCGATCGTCAGCGTCATTTGTGGCTGGAACTGTAGAATGTACATTCGATCACTCATTGGTATATCATATCTGGCTGGAACTGTCGAATGTACATTCGATCACTCATTGCTGCTTTTACAACTCACCGCATTGTTTACCTTAGGTTTGCCTAGCCTCAAATAGTTTTGCAAGAACGTAAGCTTTAATATATTGTATAAATATTTTGTTATTGCTAAGAAGCACACATTGGACTTCAAATTAGTTTTCATTATGTAGTCCGCAATCGAATGAATATCGACACCCCAAGAAGCTTAATGTCATATTAGGTACTACTTTCACCGTAGTCTCATAATTTCTACATTAAAAACCTTGTGTTTACGTTAGCAAATTCAGTGAAATATCGGGTATTTCCAAACTTCATGACGTTTTACATGTCGATTATTTAACGAGTGACCTTTTCAATTGTTTAGGTATCAGACAGTATTGGTGCATTATAAATGTATTTCATTAACCTAGTTGGTTCAAAGTGTTTCGAATGGGTTGAAAAATATGGTGAGAAGCAGGAATATTGTGTGAATGTATTCGGAGCAACATTCCACTGCTATTTCTCTTTTAGAGGTTGTCTAAAGCTTATAGATCCTTAAGCTTTGGCTTGGTGTATTGAGAACTGATTAGGTCAGTGGGTTAGTTTGGAGCGTCAGGTTACATTATTAATATTGTTATCGTGCCGCAATGTCCATCAGTGGGGTTGTGTGAATATTTTGGTTTCCATTTTTGTTTTGTATTTTATAGATGCTGCTGTGCGGCCATGGTTACCAATGTCAACATGATGTGTTTTTATGTGGTTATTATGAAACGTGTCTTGTGAGTCTAAGTGCGATGCGAATAGTTTGCATAACCAACCAGCGGTGTGGACACTGGTAATTTACGATTTTTTCCACGGTTTTGCGGGTGCTAAATGCTCAAAATTAATGTCGTGTACGTTTCGAACAAAACATGGATACGAACAATCAGCCGATGGACTACTGAGTTGAGAACCGATGAAACATACGGTCGGAAATCCCCACATTGCATTATCAATTAGAAAATTGCCTCAGCTGATCTCGTCATTCTAGTTTTTTAGTTAAAAAATGCTTTCCAAAAAGGCACTGCACCGGCTTTAAACTACTCAGGCGACTCACGGCTTACAGTTTGTAACAGTGATAGTTAGATATTAACATAAATTTAGAGCAGGCTTTAAAAGTTTAACTTGTTTCTAACGAAAACAGAATACAATTTTTAGCAGCTAATAGATGTTTGTGAATCGTCAAAAAAATTTATATAAAAGTCTTCAGGAGACGAAGTACCATCAGTCTATTTTCAAAACATACAGTACCCACCAAAATGACTTGCTTGCTCGCGACTCGCTCGAATTTGTTTTTAAAATAGAATTATTTAAATACGCAGCGAATCAACCAAATTTTCATTTCACATAATCTGCAAAACAATAGCTTAGTCATAAATATGTGGTAATATAGTACCAAATATTTGTGACTAAGCATTCTTGCACACAGATTCTGAGGAATTATTCCTGAAAACTTGGTACTTTAATTTATAGTGTAGTTTCGAAATGCTGAGCGAGCCCTCGCTCGCTAATGCGGCAGTAATTTCTGGCATTCTACCGACAACCTTATCTGCTAATTTAGATTACTATTGGTTTCGTTGAAATTTCTGCGGAAGGTTTATTGGTGCTACAGTTGTGAATATGTTTATGCGGTATCTGAACATGTACGATGAAGGGCATAATCTTAAATTAATGGTTGTCTGGTTGTGTTCCCTACTCTACATTTATTCATTGGTTATTATATATTTTATGTTTCTAAGTAAATTTTTTTTATGTTTTGCTCACAGTTCTGTAGTTTAGCATCTGTTTTGAGCTTTATATTGTGGAATCTTTGTCACGTTATTATATAATGGCATGCGATGATCGATAACGGCGTCATACGAAGGATTCCTATAAATTTCTGTACTGTAAAGCTACTTTAGGTTTTTAGCAGCGTATTACATAGGTGAAAGCCATGTAGACTGGTTAACCGATGCACAAAGGTGTTTTTATCACGCCATTGATCTGAGTTTTGTTGTGTTTATTGTCCTCAAGCTTGCTTTGTGCTCAGTTTGTGTTTTTGTATGAGTTTTAGCGTTACGTTAAGATCTACGGCGATCCCGTGCCGATGCTATGTCGATCCCTTCGTCAGCGGGGGTGTTTTTTTATCAGGTTGAACCTATTTGGTAAAATTCTTACATGGGGGTGATGGGTGAATTCATCTAGTGCCAGATTCGTTTCAGTAATTAAATGCGGGTTTAGAGATTTTCGGTGTGTTGCTTTATACTTTCTCGCGTGCCCTTTTTTGTTCCTGTGGGTTCTCCGGTGGTGTGTTGCACCAGTAAGTTCAAATTACAGCAAATTTTACACAATTTTTAAGATCGATCCGTGTTTTATTGGGGCTAAGGTTTAAACCTCAGAATCTGCGAGTCTGATGGCCTGAGCTGGCGGACATGACTGTTCCGAGTGACACCAAGGTGAATTAGGCCTTAACTAGCAGGACCGGCGCTAACGACTTTATGCTCTATTGTCGGTTGGTAATGGTGCCAATCCTTTTCGACTTCTGCTTCGTTCACATAGCATTGAGTCGGATGTCGCAGTGACCCGCGGAACAGCCGTGCTTGCTCACGAACGCCCTATACTCCGGCACGATTTTGTTCTCACCAATGTGGGTACTTTTATTCATATCTCCCATTAAGCCCTTTCTCGAATGATGCAACACCAATAATTCTAATATGAAAATGTCGGTCGTTTCGCGTTTGTGATGTTCCTTGGTCCTAATTCTTGAGCAAGTTATTTTCCCAACCGATGCAGGGCAAAAGTTTTATTCGCTTCAGATTATGGTTTAATCGAATCAGCTCATCGCAAACCTGCTTGACGACAGGATAAGCTAATCCTAATTTTACCTGTTCTTGTGGCTTCACTGGACCGACAACATCTGTTTTCAACTTTATTTTGGTGACCCCATGCGTTGAATCCCAAGTCATGGTCGCGACTAGGACGGGTGTTACATCGAGTATGGCACTGACGGCTACCGCCAGTCCTAATCTATCTATGCGCGAATAGGACTGTTAAGTAGAGGTATTCACTCGTAATAATTTTGGCCGATTCACCGTGATTCATCCCCCGAGGCCACTACTATAAGCTTCATTTCAACGCATAGCGTATTTCGCACGGCTTAATTTTGATAAACTTCTACTGCTCCGGTCGCTTGGTTTTAGTGTAAAATTTTTTTCGCTGGCTTGGGTCCCGCGCTCCGAACAAGTGTCGATGCCTTGGGCTTAAACTGAGCTGGTTGATTATTAAGTTAGCTAGACACGGACTGCGGTATCGGTCTGAAACTATGCCCTGAGCAAAAGCAATGCTCTTCGTTTACATCGCACCTGATTTGGGACACGAGACCGCAGGAATAGCCGGTTTACATGGGCGAATTGAAGCGTGCACCACGTATGCTTAACTCAGACACTCTAGGCAGGTTAGATTTTAAAGTCAGGAGAGTAACTTCCAGCCTAGATTCATGTTGGCGAGTGCCTCCTGGGTGCGTCGATGCTAGCACGGTTAAACGAGAATGCGAAGCGCCGAATCGACACAGTTTTGCGTATTTTGTTACTGAGCACATGTTGTATTTTCCTTTGTGGATAAGCCCATCGGTTCAAACATAGTTACGTGAACCCGGCCGTGTTAGACGGTTTACCTTCTCACTAAATATGACAGATTTTGGATGCGTTGGCACTGTTTACGCTTAATGTTACGGAAGGTCACGTGGTGCGACCAAGTCCTATTCTTTATTCTTTGCCTAAGTTAAGCTAATTCAATCACCCATTCGGCTGACCTAACTTATGTTTTATAATAATTTTCTACACAAATCGCCACGACACGTCTCTTAGCTTGTACCAGAAAATGTTTCGATACCGCGCCTGGAACAAAACGAGCACTCCGTTCTCCAAACTTTATTCGCAAGTCGGCAACGGCACACCTGATACATGACAACCTCTTGCACCTAATGAAGCACAATGCAACAAAAGCATACATAGTTATTAATAATATTTTATGAAGTGAAACATAATAGCAGAATTTGATTTAGGCGCTTCCGTTCCCTCAATGCCAAATACACGAAACACTTTACCCCTCTCCAAAATTAAATCACTGGAGCAGCCTTATTTTCCGATAAATGCTCAGCTGTCAGTACTTCTTGGGCGCTACCTAGCATTAACATCGACTGTCAATCTTCCCTTGAGCTCAGGCTACCTACGGAGACTCGAACAAATCCTCTTTCCTTGTGGAGCCATTCGAAACACTCCGTGCTGCCGCTCCGTTTTCGGCCAAACTGAACGCCACAAAACGCCTACTCAAAGATACACATATATAATCCACACATTTCACAAAGAACGCTAACTTTTTTGGAACGACTACGAATGTAGAATCAGTGGAAATTAATCCTGCCAAGATTCAAGGGCTTACTTTGAAACGGTTCGCTTTCCTTGTGGCTTCGGCGGTGTTAGCATGTATCCGACCACAAGATTAGTGCCGTAAAAGTGTACCTGCTGAGTGCAATGGCTCGTCGCCCGAACAGGGACACAACGAATCACAGAAATGCAGAGATCGCGTTACATTTATGGATACTGCCGTTGGCCGGCGTTGTTTCAAAGTAGCTAGCAACATGCCGACATTTTTCTTGTTGATATCGATTTTTTTCGTGCTGTGTAACTTTTCCTCAACTAAAGGAGAACTTCAATTTCCTAGCCCGCTGGTGTGCCGTGCGACACAACACCGACAAATCTGGCAATTGCCTCCGCATATAAAATGCGTTTTCTCGTATCGCAACGTTTGCCACAACCGGTTGCCTCCACAATACTACTGCACAAACGCAATATCGTGAAGTACGTGACTGAAGAGTGGCTATGTCACAAGGTGATTCGCGAAATGCAGACTTTCACATACTTTGTTAGTGATGAAAATCTTAAAGAATCGAAAACAATTCATGAACCAGTTGGTGTCGATGATTGTCAACGCATCCTTCGCCACAAGGTGATAGCGAACCTATGAAACAAATTCAAAACATTTGAACTACTGATAAGAAGATTTGAATGGCAATACCCAGGAAGCGGTGTTCACTGTTGCTTTTCCAAGAATTTTCAAGTAACGAATTGTTTTTTGACGACAGCCAAAGCCAATGTATATAAACGGCATGTGCAGCAATGTTCGGAGTCAACAGCAGGTGATTTGTTGAATTGCAGCTACGAAAAACGTTTATTTGGAAACCTTATGCGACGGGAAAAAATGACTATCCCGTATAAGAGGACGGCAGGTAAATTTAGGACTAACCAATGGCTCTGCAACGATGGAACGTTGGCCTTATCAAGTCAGGGAAATAGACAGGAGCTGGATTGTAGCGGAAGATTGGTGAAATTAAGCGACTGGGGTATACAATTCAGGATAATTGACAGTAAAAGTGACAGATTTTGTTGTACTCGCATGTGCCGAGATGTGACCGCATCTCTCTTCAGCCAGAGCGCATCGCATCATCACAAGTTATGGCCGCAGGGCTGTAAACATTGGAAATTCAATTAGAGAATCAACGTTGTTTGCTTTTCAGCACGCTATAGCCGCAACGTGCGGTAAGATGAAGAACGTGTACAAGGTTTTGGAGGCTTCAATTATTTCTAATGCAACTCGCCTGCACGAGATGCGCAGCCATAATATATCGCTGAACGGCGTTTGGCATGCTTATGAGCAGCAAAAGAAGGCATTTAAAATTGTTAGGGATAGAATCAGACGGTCAGAAACCGGAGATAACGGCATCCAAAGTAGCTGTGGAATAGTCAAAGTGGTTCTGTTTAGTTTTCTTACAGGATTCAGCTTTGAATCAATACAACGGTGGATATTTGGAAGCTGTAACAATAGGACTAGTATCGAGTGCGGTTGCAAAGCGATTAGGATTGCAAAAAGCGAATGACCAAGTACTGTGTAATATACTTGGGCCTATTGTCCGTTTACGACGACATGCTGGCTCTGTGATTAGAGGATGTGCCTACGAGCAAAACGCTTCAGTTGCTGAACATCAGGTGCTTCCTGATTCGGCTACCAATGTCGAAACAAGCGACCGGCAAACGCCCATAATAAATAGTCTGAATAAGTGTTCAAGCTTCCAGTCGTATTACTTGGTAGCGCTGAAAAGCAATCACGAACACGGGACAATCGAAGTTATGGTAAATGGCATCAAATTAAATGCGCTTGTTGATACCGGAGCGCAGGTATCACTGCTTTGTGCCACGGCCGGCGGTTGATTCAGTAGTGTTAAAGCTGGTGTACCGACTACACAATTTGATAAAGTGCGCTCAACGTCTGATCATCTAATGCGAATCGACGGTTTTATCGATGTTCATCTCGTATTAGAAGATCAGAATATCAAGGAACCATGGCAGTTGCGACTGTCTTATTAGGTCATTATTGAGCGAAATTTATTGAGCCAAATGGGTGAAATTAAGGTTGATTTTAATAAAGGCCAAATGTCACTTGGAGGCGATACCGTTAGCCTGTATAAGCTCCCGTCGGCACTAGATAAATTAAATGCCAGCCTTATTGAATCAGTCAGTATACCGCCCAGAACAGAAGCTGTTCTCATGTGTTTCGTTGAAATGAGCTAGTCTACGCCGATATTATTAGAACGCTTGGCTAAAGCCCACAAAATATAGTAGGGATGTACCGGTATCCGGCATCCGGTATCCGGCCAGATAATATCCGGTATCCGGCCGGATTTTTCAATTATCCGGCCGGATATCGGATATTTTTTTTCTTTATCACATGTCAACGCGGAGCAATGCCCAACTGTATAAAAATAGTCCAATCAGCCACACAAAATGTACATTAATCCTTTGGCTGTCGGGAATCGATTTCGATACGGCCATGAAATACCTCGTTGAACCTTGAAACTGCTAATGGTAATCACGTTTTGGTATTATGACAGTTTCACAATACTGTTGCGCGACGATCTGCACCACATGGGCTATCTTTGCTGTTTCGGGTTTGTTCTGGCGTTCCTGATCATTGACAATGACCTGCTGCAGGTATATACGTATAATGATGGAAACAATTATGTGAAGATTAATACGTTATAATTATATAACAGAAAACCGGCACGCAGCTATATTGCACTTTAAAAAAGCTAATTAAACTAGAATTTGCCAAAAAGTGGTTCTAAAAGCAACCAGAACTTGAGTTGGCGCAACCAATGAAAGTTATTTACTTCATAAGCCCTGAAAGCCGAATAGTTGCAACTGTCTGGATGTCGATCTTCTGCTCCACTGTGTTTTTGTTCTGCTTACATGCAGTCCAAGGAACAGCAGCGCAGCAGCACGTTCCAATTGCCAACAGCGACGTCCTGGTTTCCAGCCATATCCACCCTGATATGAACGACAGCGAAGCAGCAGGCCATCCTCAATGGTGAAGAATTGCAGAACGTCGTAAAGTGACAAATCGAAAGCACAAAGAACGCCCATGAAATGCAGATCGCAGCTCAACAGTAATGTGAAATGAAAGATGCCTACAAACGTCATTCCCGTCACCAGTTTAAAAAAGGTAATTCATTTCATACAGTTTGTTGGACTATTTACAGTTGGACAGTGCTCCGGTGGCAAAGGGCGCAACTCCTTTTCCCCTTTTGGAGGCCGTAGCCGTAGTACTTTGATGTAGGCTAATATTCAAAATTGAGCTGACGGAGATTTTCGTGAAGAAATATCAATACCTCCGCATTTTTAGGGTTCATTCGGTTCCTCGTATCGGTAAGAACATTTCCAGCAATGCTAAATAGCCGTTCGCTGGCTACACTAGTTGCCGGTGCGGAAAGAAGCAGTCGTGATATACTGGCTAGCTGGGGAAACTGCACTGCATGGGATTTCCACCATTCAAACTCATTTCCTTCACTATTGGCAGTGCCAAATAATTGTCGAGCTCTGCCGCGCTCGAAGAAAGCTGTGAACCAGGTAATGTTGAGCTCGTAGAAGCTGTTTGTTCCAGGCAGTCCCATACATCGCTGTCATTTCGGGGCTTCTTGGATACTGTAGGCGTAGGGATATTTTTGATGCTTGTTTCTTCGGGAGGAACCTCTCTGGAGCGTTTTAGCATTTCGAGCAGCTTACAGGTGTGCTCCGTCGCAATTTCCTTGGTGAAGAAAGCGTCCTTATACACTGGAACCAGAAGTGCAGCGCACCCAAGGCCGCCCGCTACATCAGTAATGAATCTATCGAACCGCTTGTCGATAAGGCTCATCAGTTCATTCTTCATTGTACCCACCCCCGAATCATCTGCGACATGGTCAATCAACATAACGAGCCCAAGGCTCAAGGGACCAATCTTTCATGCCGTTGTGTCATTGGTACAAAGTTTTTTGCTAATTGATTCACATGATTGAAGTAGTGCCACAACCTTCTCAAGCAAGTCCAATTGATTGGCCGATAAGCCTTCCCAATGTGCAGTATCAGCACAGTACAATGCCAAAGCCCGCTTCTGCTGCAACAAGGTTTCCATCATATGATGAGTTGATATTTAATATAGTAGTGGCGAGCGCTGTAACATGCCCGAACTATGATGGTCGTGTACCGTTACGCGTTTTAAATCTTGGTGGCAATCTGTTGAAAGTATACGGTGGCACTAAATTGGCAACTGTCAACGCGCTAACTCAAAATAGAATGCTAGAATTAGATATTCAGAATTTAGTTTGGACAAATTTCTTTGTTAGGCTTTAATGGAAAGCCACAACCCACACGATATACAAAAGCTGGGAAAATTCGAAGCGATAGACTTATAGAACTGTACAATTACTGAGGGCGAACAGAAAAGTCTATTGGAATTATTGCAGGATTTCAAGACATATTTTCCGAAGGGGATTACGATCTGGGTACAGCGGCGCAAATGCACATTCGATTGATACGGGAAATGCATATCCCATCCGACAATAGCCTTATCGAACAGCGTTTGCGCAAAGTGAGGTGGTAATAACTAAGATCAGAGAGATGAGGGAAATGGTATTATAGAGCCATAGATTAGCGAATGGGCATCTCCAATTATGCTAGTCAAGAAAAAGATACCACATGGCGATTTTATGTTGATTATCGGAAACTCAATGCGGCAACAAGACGCGATAGCTATTCGATGAAACGTATTAACAACGTAATGGGTTCATTACGTAAGGCTAAACTATTCTGTACGCTTGACATGCAGAGCGGCTATCATGAAATTACTATGGATCCAGATACACAACATAAAACAGCTTTCATAACATACGAAGGATTGTACGAGTGTAGGAAACTTCCGTTCGGGTTGTCGCAACATCAATAGAGTAACAATCTACGAGCAGACATGACTAAATCAACTCTCAATATTCCACGGTTGGTTAATTCAGACCGATGTATCCGTTATAATTTGCGCCATATACTGGCCTTTCCACAGCCCTCCGAAAAGTGGGGGGAACTTCGGAGGCGTCCATGTTCATTCTTGGGAGAAAATTAAAAGTGGGGGATAAATTTTGCTAAAAATACTAAATATTTCCATAATTTCATGCAGTTTAGCTACCGTGAATTTATTTTCAACCTAAAAGCGATATTTTAGCATTATAAATGGTGGTAATTAATGTTAAAAAAACAATTTGTAAACAAAAAATAAATTTTCAGACTTAAAAAAAAATTTTTTGGAATTAGTTGAACATAAGGGTTTCGGCCGAGTGGGGAGGACGGACATGGGGGAAAATCTCACGAACACGGGGGATTTGGAAAGTGGGACCCTCCATTGTGGACAGGCCAGATAGAACAGGCAAAATATAGCCGGGTACTAAGTAGTAAATTATTTGTCGAATGGTATCGGTGAATATGCAATTTATATATCGTTTAATAATGTAATAATATTGTAATATGTTTGTTCATATGTTTTGTTATAAACAGGAATTTTTTATTATATCGGAAAATATAATATATCAGTACTTAAGCAATTTGGTCCTTCTGTATTACATGCTAAAATAAACTCATATATAACTTGGATGAACTCGATGACGAACCAGATATGGTATTGATATGGCGATGATATCGTTTTGAATCCACGTTCTGTAAGGTGGCGTACGGGAAAATTGATAATAGTCATATTGTGTGACATTGACGTAAAAGAATTTAATCGACGAACTGCTATCGTGCTGCGTGACAGTTCTCGAGCATGCTGTGAAGCAACTATTAAAGTGCCCAAACTCCGCAAGAACTTTTGCACACACACTTTCCTGTAATTTGTTACAGCTGAAACAATAACCCTTTGGTTGCATTCATCCATATATATATGGTCGACCACTGTTTAGCAAGACCACAGTTTTATACCCTGATAGGTTTAAAAAGGGTCATATAAGTAAGCTGTCGCGACTTAGGGAATTAACACCAGTATCGGTCAACTACTAGTTCATTTATCGGAAGACTTATTTACGATTTAACGATCTGCATCAACAGCAAGAAATTTGGTTTCGACATGCCCATACCGATCGTGTAGTGTTTTTAGGTATGCGATAAAACAATATCTTAGATTATATTTCCAACTATTTTTTGGCTGTTGTGCATTAAATTTAAGAAAAAATGAAATTTTTGTATGAATTATACAACTTTATAGAAACTAATAACAACCCGTTATACTATTTTTGCCGCAAATATAATAGTTGCTAGTTGTGTCTTATATTACTGTTGGCTACGTCCAAGTTGAAGTTTCGACGCCGACGGTCCAAACGTATAACTGTTCGTTTCAGAATTATCGTGTGGCTGTTAATATATTGTTGAAGTTATTACATAGCTATACATTAACATCTCTGATTTTGATTTCCTCTTTTTGCTTTGTTCAAATGTAATTAAAGTTATTAAAGCCTAATCTTTTACGGTAGTTTGGATTCCCCCACTGAGGCGCTTAGTATGCCTACAGTTACGGACAGAAATAAAAACAATTGTTTTGCGAATTCTTCACGACCATGTAACGAAAAATTAACTGTTATTCATTTACTACTCGCAAATTTTTTACGAACAAATACTGTTTTTTAATTTTGCTCCCGTTAACTATACATAATGTAAGCTATATTACGTTAATTATTGTTGGTTTATCTTGATAGTTAATGCAAATTTTCGTGTACACATTGCTGCTCATATTCTTTTCTAGCCCTGTCGAACGTAATTACTATAGCAATTGTTTAAGATTTCTTTTCCGGTTAGCCAGTTTATAATGTTTAAATTAGCTACTCCGGTGCCGTTTCGATTCGCTGCGATAGCGTCGGGCAGTCGGCAGCTTCACACATCACGACCTGTTGGCGGTGGGCACGATGCTATTTTCGTGCACCGAGATTCTCCTGATAATAATCCGAATACACCGTTTGAGTTTACGGCAGACAATTTAAAAAGGATCGAAGCTATTAAGGTAAGTGAGTAAATTGACATTTGGCGTTATAGTAATAAATATAATTTGATAAAATTTATATTTGGATTATCGATTTGCCTCAAGCCAAAATTGTAGTGTTTGTCATGAATAATTTTTAATAAAGGACATTTTATATAAATACAAATTTCGGGTCGGACCAAAATAATGTCTCACAAAACACTTCATGGTTTGTATATCGACAAATCGCGCAGATATCTTAGCCAAATTAAGCAAATGTCATTGGGTAGAAACGCTCCATAATGCTGTATATCATAGTTTGTTTGCTACATGGGTTTTTATGTGCACTATCTGGGTCAAAAGGGGTTTTAAATGGATTCATGAGACTCAGGATATACGAAAACGGCAATATCTCCGCAACCGCTCGAGATGTATGGTTAATTGGTCTCATTTTGTAGAGTAATTTACCCTCTACATAGCTGCCCGTGCGGTTGTCGCGATTATTACGTAGCAGGATTTGGTCAAAATGGCGCTTTCAACGACCCCATAAGGCTCGAAATACTATATGGTTGTCGTTGCTATCATTACTTCATTCTTTAAGTAGTTAACGTTGCGAGTCATACGCAATAAATTGATACATCTTGTCAGCGATGAAAGCAATATGGCTGATTTTCGGCTTATTTTGTATGTTGATACTCTATTTACATGTGAATGACTCTAAATTACATATTCAGCGCTTGGAATTCATCACCATGGTGGTGAGACAAGCTACTAGTTTAGGTAAAATTGGCAAAAATAGCATTATACAAATAAAGCTATATTTACTGTTAGCGATGGTTGTATTTAACCAGAAATGTATTTTAGAGCTTAGTCTGCAGTCAAAACAGAGTGAGTACATATAATATAAAATGCAATTGTTAAACTGTTAGCTATTAAGAATAATGCATGACTGAGGGTATTGCTATTCTAGTCTGGGTGACATGAAGACTGTATCCTAAATTATTCATTTAATATGCGTGTGATAAAAGGTAAAAGCTTGACAAGACCACGTGAATGAAAATCTTTCTTGCTTCAGAACTAATTTATGGCGAGTTTGTAAAAGCTTCGATTTATATCATTTCCGTTGCATTAACGCGTTACAGTATGCGCCAAAAATAGCTGTCCCGGGGAATATCGTTCCAGCAGTGGTCGTTCTGGCGGATACCTACTAGAGATATGCCCTGTTTTGGTTAAATTTTTTTGTGAAGTCACTTGCCGTTATTAACGGCAACTATTGTTTCACCAGCAATATAGTTTCCACCAATTTAAAATATTAAATTGTATGCATATGCATATTTTACCGCATGATATTTATGTTACCCAATTTATACATAAACTGCATCAAAGCACGAACAATGGTTATGTTAGGCCAGAGTTGTTTGGTAATACTGTACGTGGTAAATATTCGTTTGTCATATCGTTGACTTTGAGATTGTAAAGACTAAAATTTTAAAAAAATTTGAACTCGGCAGCGTCAACGGCGTAGCCGATGTTCAAGAATTCATGTTTTCGTCATAAAATTTTTGATCTTGCTATGTCGTGCAAGGAAATTTGACATGCTAAATAGTCTATTGTAGACTAGTCATGCAACGTAAAGAAAATTTGCGGTCCTGACCGACTAACTCAGGAATCTAATTTCAGCTAACAAACACGGAATTTATTTTTGTTCAACACTTAAATAAATTCACTGAGGTGTATTTATAGTTACAGTTTTGACTTACATTATGTTTACAGAAATGTTGTCGTATTACATGTCAAGGGATTACACAACAACTCTGAGTACCAAATATGATTTTCGAAAAAAAATTGTAAGTCTACAGCAGGGAGTACCCAGAATAGGAACCTGGTTTTAGATACTTAAAAGAAATAAAGGTACATTGGATTTAAAATGTATTTAAAATAAATTTAACATTAAACTTAAAGTATTACGATAGCATTATTGCCTCTTTAGAACTATGAAGAGACTGAGAAAGCTCGTAATGTTTATTTATCGACCAATATGTCTGTTTTTGGACCGCCAGAGCAAAAAATGTCTTCTACTGTACAGTTTTGCGTAAATTGCGTCAAACTGAATGTTATTGTAACTAAACATGCTTGCAAGTAACGTAGACTAAACACTTTCACTCAGTCTCCAATCTCCTCTCTTTACTACACATACGATTGTTGCACGTTATTCTGTAGAAAACTTGAAATTATTGGTTTATATGGTTCTAAAAGAAACTAAAGGAAGGTAAGTATACTATAATTTTCTGATCAGTGTTCAAAGACATTGTTTAGGCTAAGATAATGGTGATAACTTTCTGATCAGAATGCTATTAATGAGACAAACTGTGATACTGCTCGCACAGTTTCAATAAATATATACAGTTCATTGCCAATAACAAAGTTTCTGGATGCCTTGCAGATACGTTACTTTACTTCAATGTAAACTGATTTACAAAGTTTATAAGCTTATTCGCTGGTGCGTGACGTAATTTATGTTAGCAAAGCTTACAGCTAAGTACTTCTACATAACTCATACTCCGTTACTGGGTTGGACCCGTTAATTTTAACATATTAAGCAGACTTCTGAAGCTGCTACAGGCGTCGACCTGCCTTTGTATTGTTAACAAACTGCTGCACGGTTAAAATGAAAAATTCCTACTGAAATTATGTGTCCTACATACGTTTCACACGGCAGTTTGCTGAGTTAATCTTTTCTTTTGTTTGGTTGTATATATATTACATATTATGTTTGGACCACAGATGAAATAAAATTGTGGAAAATTTCAAACAAAATTTTTAAACAGGAATTCCCGTTCGGGTATTGTTTTTGCCTTTTACCGGAACCGCGACTGGAACACGATTTTTGCCGGAACCGGAATTCCGGTTACTCCCAGAGCTCATATATTTAACCCTACCCCAGGAACCCCCAGTTCAGAGCCCAGCTATTTTCTGCACGACTAATTTTTCTCTTTGAGGCAAAATATATGACAATTTTTGCTTATGGAAGTACCTAAATTTTTGCCCTGTTAGTCTAAAAAACACCAATATTGCCGTCAATGTAAAAGGTTTTACTATATATGTGCATTATTATTGTGTATTTACTGTGAATCGGAAATTTATGCTATTTTCCCGTTTTTAAATGCGCCCAGTGAGAACGATTTGCTCGCCCCACTGGTGCCCACAGTTCTACCTTAGTATAGAAAGTTACTTCTTTATACGCATAATCGGCGATAATTAATGAGTAATGGGCGATAAGATCGTTGATCATACCTGGCCTCACAAATAATGCATGGCCTTGTATTTCACTAAAACATTACAAATAATGTAATCATAAAACCGAATATTGGCAAAAACCAGTCACCAAATCTCTGGCCAAACCTCTTAAGTGCCCCTTAAGTGAACACGACTCGCCGACATATGCATTAGCTGTGCAGTAGCATAATCACGATTTCGAAAACAGAGACCCAGTCTGACTGACATCGACGAAAAGGGGGCTACAGAAGTTTCAATAAAGTTTGTAATTCATACAGTCACGCTTGCCTCCAGCACTCGCCACAAGTGACTGTCGCCTTAGCAATGAGCGAGCAGCGGCTGAACAAAGACAATATATAAAATATTTTCCCACGAGCAAGTTACCAGCGACAAGCGGTCATTGTGGCGGGTACTGTAGTAATCAAACCCGTCAACACCCGGACTGACAAATTTTAAGGTCTGGTTTCGCTTGTTCCGGCACACATCGTTGAAATCTTTCTTACCATAACTGTAGACCAGGGAAAGAATAACCGGAATTCCAATTCCGGCGAAAATTGTATTCCAGTTGCGGTTCCGGCAAAAGGCAAAAACCATACCGGAACCAGAATTCGGGTTTAAAGATTTTCTTCGAAATTTTTCACATTTCTGCTTCAGCTGTGGTCCAAATATATGTAGTATAATGATGATTAAGATCTCAATATAACCAAGCAAATGAAAAGATTAACTTAGCACATTGCCGTGTGAAACGTAAGTAGGGCGCATTATTTCAGTAGGAATTTTTCATCTAAATCTGCAGGAGTTTGTTAACAAAACAAACCCAGCTCGATGCTTTTAGCAGCTATATTATACATTCAGAAATCTGTGGGGTATCTTAAACTGGTCCAACTGGGTAACAGAGTATGGATTACTTAGAAGTACTGAGCTGTAAGCTTCATAACATAAATTGCGTCAAGCAACAGCCAGTGCGTTTGTAAACTTTGTAAATCAGTCTACGTTGAAGTGAAATAACATACCTGCACCGCAGCAAGAATCTTCGCTCTCGGCAATGAACTGTATTTATTGAAACTGTGCGAGCAGTATAGCAGCTTGTCTCGTTAATAGCATTTTGATCAGAAAGTCATCATCATGTAGCTGAGGGGCAACGATTAACCAATGTAGCCTAAACATTGCTTTTGACCACTGACCGGAAAATTATTGTATACTTTCTTTTATTTACTTTCAGAACTATATAAACCAAAAATTTCAAGTTTTTTTCGGAATAACATGTAATAAACGTATGTGCAGTACAGGGGGCTGTTGGAAACAGCTAAAGTGTTTAGTGTACGCTCCATGCAAGCATGTTTAGCTAGAAGCTAATTCAATTTGATGCAATTTACGCAAGGCTATATAGTAGAAGGCATATTTTGCTCTGTAGGACCAAAAAACTGACATATTGATTGATAAATACACATTATTAGCTTCCTGAGTCTCTTTAAAGTTCCAGAGGGGCTATAATGCCATCGCAATATATTAAGTTTAATGTAAAAGTTATTTTTAATACTTTTTAAATCCACTGTACCTTCATCTGTTTTACTATATATAAGTTTCGCACACCAGTTTCCGGTTCCGGTTATTCCCTGCTGCCCCACGCTCCTCTCCGTGGGAAAGCCAGTGTGTAATATATTATGTTTCCGTATGAGGCGGCTTGTTATTTCTTGCTTGGAGAATACTGTTAATATTTTCTATATACTATAATGTATGTGTGCCACGTTAAGTATTATAAGTTATTTAACGAGCATATTAGTTGCGTAATTTAAGGCAATGTACCCTGAAGGTCACAAGCATGCTGCTGTAATGCCAGTTCTGGAAGTAGCTCAACGACAGCATGGCTGGCTGCCAATTTCCGCGATGCATAGGGTTGCCGATGTTCTTGGTAAGTTAGAAGCCGAAGCATATCGGTGTTGGTAGGAAAGGTGTAAAATTGTGCTGGTTGGTATTTGGTGGCCTGGTGTAGAAACTTTGTTACTATGTACATCCTTTAAATTTCGTCATGGTGCAATAATTGGAATTTAAATTTCTGAAACTTGAGTATATACTTTTCGATGCAAATTTGGTATCGTCAAAAGATAATTACTGTGCTTAGTTACTATGGTTTTTGTTACTATTATAGTTGTACAGCAATATTGTTAGAAATGACCGTCCCCTTTATAGCGATAGTAGCTCGTTCGAGAGGTCAAATCATTCACGAGTAAAGCAACAACGGCTGAGTTATTAGAGTATTTCAGTTGCAATTATTGCGGAACGAGTGTATAGAAATTGATTTTAATACCAGATCTGGGTTTTAGTGCGCCTTAATTTTGCATAAGCACATAGAATACATTCGTATTAAAATTCTAATTTGGGCTAAAATTATTTTGGTGAATGCATGCTGATTTTGTCAGTAACCTAAACTTCATTGTCAAAGTAAAGTTTCCTGGGATTTTGATATAAAGATCTAGATAAATTCTGCGAAATAACTACATGTTTTAACGCAGAAATACAACAAAATTATTTCCTGAGAAATTGACAAAATCTTCGCGAAAACAATATTTTTGTTACCAACTTAACATCAGTAAATTGTTCACTAATAATTCACGAATGGTTTGCAAAACATTGCTTCTATTTTTGTCGGTCGCTGTATTATGTATGTTGCTATTTATTGCAAGACATAGCTACGCATAAGGGGTACCCCACTAATGCTCCGACCCCTATCCCAACCGTCACCAGCCTTTATCCGAGCCGTGGTTTTCCGCACCAAAGGTGCACCGAAACGTTGTGGAAATCTAGCAAAAGATGGCTAATTTTTTCAAAAATAGAGATAAATTATGGGTTTTTGAAGATTTCGAAAATTTAACCTCTGCCGACCCCCGCCGGAACCATCTATGTACCATCTCTCGTAAGATGGCGGACATCGCGCACCTGTTGCAAGTTAGCTTATCTCTTTCTGTAAACTAGACATAATGGGCATGGCCATCAACAATACCAAAGTTTGATATCTGTATTTTCCTAACAACGTTGATGCCCTTGTTGTTTTATTTTTATTTGGTTTAATATCATGATAAGATAACATTATTAACATTAAAATGGAATTTTCACAATAATTTGGTTCTGTTAAATGCTATCAAAGTGATTCTAAAACATCACTCTCGTAAATAGATTCTTATAATTGAATTCGAGTGGAACGAGAATTATCAATTTTGGCTCTGGAGGGGAGTTGAGGAGGTCCTGTCTGTGTGTCTGTCGCACCTGGATCTCGATAACGGTTGGGCGGATTTTGATGCATCGTAGCTCATTCGAACCGCAATGATTGATTTAGGTGTAGTGACGGAGCTCGATTTTTGAATTTTTTCCCGTGGGAAAAGTTATGGGGCAAAATGACGTCATTTTGGCCCATTTTTCGGGCACCCCCTCCAGTTTTTGCGACTATTCTCAATAAGTAAACGAGATATCCGCAAACTAATAGGCCAATTCCATGTAGCTTGATGAGAGCTTTCCAATGATATATAACAAGTTTTTCAACTACTTCCCAATCTGGAGTCTATAAGCTTATAGTTGGCGCCAAATTTCATATTTGGTAAAATGTGGGAAATGCACCTAAATGTGTGTTTTTTGTTGCTTTTAGTGTCTTAAGTTGTATGGAGTTTTCTGGGCAGATAAACTCATTGCAAGTATTCAAAATATTGTTGAGCAAATATTTTTTACACTTCTGATACATACTTGGCATAAAAAATGACGTTTTTGAAATTTTTGGTGAGAAGTCGTGGGAAAAGCACCTGTATGTGTGTTTATTGTTGCTTTTAGTGTCGGATATCGGGTTTTCTGGGCCGACAAGCTCATTGCGAGTGTCAAAAATATTGTGTAGCAAATATTTTTCACACTTCTGCTTCGGGGATTGTTCTCACCACTCCAATTTTGGCTCGCAAGCGAACTTCACTAGTCCAGTTGCATCCTGTTCCAACGGACAAACTACGGGAAGCTAACTCTTTTGATCTACACACAGACTTTTTCAATAATGACACCGAATTTAATCATTTCTGTATAATAACTATGCCGATAATATGTTGCTACTCAAAATAAATGTTTTTAATTTTGCTTTCGAAGTATGTAGTTTGTAATATTGTGTTTTCTGTTATTAATAGATATGCCTCGTATGAGAGTGTACGAAGTGGCAACGTTTTACACGATGTATAATCGGAAACCGGTCGGCAAATACCACATTCAGTTTTGTACGACCACACCGTGCATGTTGCGAGGTGCAGAAGAACACGTTGAGTTTATTAAAAAGAAATTAGGTATACAACTTACAATTATTATATTGTTTATCAGGTTTTAACCCAATTCCATTCAGAACGTGCACCCCGAACCGGATTTGTGCGTTTTTGAAGGTTTTACACAGAACATATCGGACGATATCAATATGTCAAAAACTTCAACACCGGAAGTTAAATCTGATTACATAACATACACTGGCTTCATGCAACAAAATATACATTTTAGGTTTTATTTTGCTGAGTATATGTTAAGTTAACAGTGATAGTTGATAACGTCAAGGGTAAGATTCGAACCCACGCCGTTGTAATAAATTAGTATCTTTACAAAACTAATTAGAAATACTTTTTCTTTTTAGTAGAAGAGACAATAAGGAGTAACTAGAAAAGTAGTTTTCCGGTTGAGGTTCCGGCGAAAGGCAAGAACTATACCGAAACCGGAATTACAGTTTAAAAAATTATGTTTAAAATTTTCACATTTTGCTTCATCTGTGGTACAAACATATGTAATATATACCCAATGATCATGTTTCAATACAACCAAACAAAAGAAAAGTTTGACTCAAAAAAGCTCAAACGTAAGTAGGATACCTAATTTCAATATGAATGTTTCATCTTAAGCACGCAGGAGTCTGTTAACAAAACAAAACCAGTTCGAATACTTGTAGCAGCTAATTTACTCATTCCGAAGTCTGCGTGGTATGTGAGAATTAAAGTTGTCCAACTCGGTAACAGAGGATGGATTATTTAAAAATACCTTGTTGTCAGCTGGGCTAACATGAATTGCTTCAAGAACCAGCCAGTGCGCTTGTAAACTTTGTAAATTAGTCTACATTGGAGTAAAGTAATATATCTGCAACGCAGCCACTAACCGCGTTCATGGTAATGAACTGTATTTACTGAAAGAGTGCGAGCAGTACCACAGCTTTTCTCATTTATAGCTTTCTGATCAGGAAGTTATCTTCATCTAACTGTTGTTCAATGCTAGCCTAAACAATGCCTCTGTGACAACTGATCAGAAAATTATACTATACTTTCTTTTATTTTTTAGAGCAACATAAATCAATAATTTTAAGTTTCCTACAAAATAACATGTAACAATATCTAGTAAAGGAAGGCGACTACAGGCAGAGTGAAATTTTTAGTATAAGTTCCATGCGTTGCAAGCACATTCAAATTTGATGCAATTTACGCGAAGTTGTGTAGTGGAAGACATTTTTACTGTGGGGGTGGGTCGTCCAAAAACGTACTTATTGATCGATAAATAAACATTATTAGCTTCCTCAGTCTCTTTGGTGTTTCACAGAAACAATAATGCCATCGCAATAAGTTTAATGTTGAAGTTATTTTTATTACATTTTAATTCCACTGCACCTTCATTTCTTCCTTTGTCTGATTTACTATATATAAGTTTCGAAGACCAGGTTCTGGATCCGGCTTAAAAGGACTGTTCCGTTTCTGGTTCCGGTGCCGGTTATTTTCTTATATTATACATAGTTATGTTTTTGGCGAGGCACAACAGTCATGTATAATTGACACATTTACACATTGCTTACCTGCTGTATACCTTGCTAACTTGATGGTAGTTTATGAGGTGGCATCCGTAAATTCGTCTAGTTATCCATGGTACCACAGAAGAAAACGGGTGTTGAGTTTTTAATTATGTCGACTAACTAATCTGCTGGCCTAAGAATAGCGGTTTACATGAGCTAGTGTGCTATAATCGAACTTGTCCAATGGTTCCAAGCAATTGAAAAGTGTTTTTTATGGAAATGAGTATCTGTGATGTATTTTAATATCTTACGTAAATTTCAGTCATATATAAAATGCATACATGTCGTCATTTTCCAAGTAAATCGAAAAATGTCATCCACACTAATCGTACTATACCAAAACATAACGTTTGTAATTGACTCTTGCAACAGGTGATAAACTTCGACAGTTCGATTGGATATGCTATATTATACATAAAAAGAATAAAACCGAACGAAAACATAACATAAATGATAGCTTAGTATCCTAACATTAGCATCTATTCATTTTGTGTGAACATTACGTACATTGGTATTACGATGAGTTTATGAGGCTTTTCTAAAATGTGTATGGGTCATTTCACGAAACCATGTCATTTTAGTCGGGGGAGGCTACATCGGGACTTTTTGGCCCATACCAACAGTCTTTTGTAAGGAAATTTAATGTCGCTGTGAGATGTAGTAATAGCATATCCGACGATCATAACGAGATATGGTGGACCTCTGTACCCCAAACATAGCAGGAGCCAGAGGCTCTCAACCCGGGTTGGCCAAATGAAGCCAAAAACACATGTCCCAATATAAACGTTCGCCGTATCGCTAGCACGCGATACATATGTGTGTTTTTCATTTCACTGTGATCCATTGGTATTTGCTAATTTTTTCGGAAAAATTTGGGAGTAAGCATCGACACTGAAGCTGACTTCAAGCTTCCGAAAATTTTTTTCGTGACATGTAGCCAAGGTCAAATCTGGCAGCTTTCAGACGCTGGTAAATAACGTCAAAGTGCACTAGCGCCAAAAATGCTATATAACGGTAATCGTAATCAGTGCAGGTGTATTGAAAAAAAGAATATCAGCGTCTGTCCATGTGTTATTTCATTATGAGGTCGAAGGTCGTAAAATGCCAAAAATGGGGTATGCAAAATGTAGCCCCCCCCGACCTGACCAAACTTAAATTTAAAAAAGCCAAATTTAGCATACAGTCTTACAATAGGCCGGATATAAACATAGTAAACCCCACTAGAATCGACCCATCTTTTTAAATTTTTTAATGGAAATGTAGCCCCACCCCCCGACCTGGCGTGTAGCCCCCCCCGACCTGTAGCCCCCGACCGCATGTGTAATAAAAGTAATCGAAGGTCGCAAGAATCATATATTAGTATATAAGTTCATCATCATTGCACTATGATATGGGGCCGTGCTGTTAACTGGGCAGCTAGGGAACCCTTCTGCCTGCCCGCACATCTATTACACGCATTGTCCTTGGTATCATCACTTAAATGTAAGTTAGTCATAGATCAATTGTATTTGTTTTACACCACCTTACATCTAGAATGTATAGAAGTAGCTAAAGTTTGGCGCGTTGCATGTTGTAGGAAGCTGTAGCCCCCCCGACTCAACATATCGGGGTGCCATTTTTTACAAGGCCTAAGGATCTGCCTGAAATTTTTTCTCAGACGTCCCCCGCTCATGGTTGGTTTGTGAGCATAAAATGGTATCTGTAGGTGCTGTCTCCGTTGCGCTAGAAACACTTCTGCGACAGGCTTGTTCTAAATTGGTCGATTTTTAACCCCAAGAATGCCCTAGCAGCATCAATTTTAGGTCGCAAGTGCTCCAAATGGCTTGACGAGGACTATTTTGGTCCGACTTGCATAAAAACAGACCATGGTTCGCGTGTCACTCCGTCAACCTACAGAATAATGACTTATTTCGGATTAAAATTTGACCCCCAGGGGGGTCCTTTCCAACCCCTGTAGCAGGTTTCAGGTAGCGCGTTAAGCATAGAGACATCGATATTCGAAAAATTCAGGGTTTTTACATCGGAAGGGGTCTAGACACTGTACATTCGAAAACGTTTCATTTTGGCTTCAAAAAGTGGTGTTTCAAAAGTACATGGTTTCGTGAAATGACCCATATGATACTATTCGAATTCACCATAAAAGACCGAGCATGACGCGATCGATTTTGACATAACGCCCCTGGTTCTAGGGGGCTACCCCGCCTCACCTTTTTTGGTGGGGGGTCATGGCATCATCATCAAAATATTTTCAGTTTTTAGGGGGTAAACAACCCTCTTCAAAAGTAGGACGGGTCGATTAAAAATTGTTTTTCAAACTGCCCGCCAAAATTGGTGGGCCTAAAAATTTTTTGACCATAATATCATGAGCCCGCCCCACCAAAAAAATAGGGGGTGACCCCTCAGAGCCAAATGGGTAAGGTTGAAATGGACCGCGTCATGTCCGATCCTTTTATATGGTGATTTCGGACAGTGTCATATTTTTATCACAAAATCATCATGAACGTTTGATATTACTGTATGTTCTTTAGGACTAAAAGAAGCGTAATTTGGATAGTTTGTAGTGTAACTGTATGTACAGTATAGGTTCATGTTGTCTTTGCTACAGTATTCCAAGGCAACTTGATTTTGTTTTTCAGGGCGTTAAGATAGGCTAGTATAGCGCCACACTTTATTATAGTCGCGACACATTTTACGCTTTTTGTTTTAGGCATTGGTCCAGGTGAAGTATCTGAAGACGGATTGTTCTCGTACGTGGAGGTGGAATGTTTAGGCGCTTGCGTTAACGCTCCGATGATGCAAATTAACGACGAATATTATGAAGACCTAACACTAGATGACACTAATAAAATTTTAGACGAACTCAAAGCCGGAAAGACTCCAAAAATCGGACCGTATTCGGGGCGACATGCCGCTGAACCTCCAACTGGTCTAACAAGTCTAACTGAGCCTCCCAAAGGGCCCGGGTTTGGTGTGATGCCTGGTTTGTAGCAGTTAGAGTGACACACTATATGTACAAACATACTGTAGCGACTTTATATTTTGTATAAATTTAGTTTGTTAAACATAGGTTTGTACATATTATTTTTGCATTTTGTGTTCCAAATAAAAATACATATATACTTGATATATTGGCTTTTAGGAGTACCTTAGGCTTCTCGTTTTAGTCAATAATGGACTCGTGACCCTTGCGGTTGTAAAAATGCCTGTATTTGGTGATATCGACGATGCAACTGCAATGCTGAGAAAAGAACTCCAAGGCATTAATGTTTTTTCCTCGTTTATAAAGAAGGTGGTATAAAATATTTTAGCGCCACATAATAAATTGTGGAATAATTTGTTGTCATAATAAGTTTCTGTGTTTTTATTTAAACAAAAATAACCAGCCCAGAATGGGTTGTTTAATTAAAATTTTAGTGGAACTATGTCGGAAACAAATTTATGTGTATATGTGCACTGTAAAATGCAGTCTTGTATATACCAAAGTTAAGACGGGACGTGCGCTGTTGTTCTCGACCTGAAACGACGTTTAAGATTCAGCGACAATTTTATCGTAGTGTCATTCTGTTCAACTCAAGTCCATATGTTTATGAAATTTTTCGATTACTACCATTAGTAACCCTAAAAATGAAAAAATAGACATACAAAAATATGCTCTAATGGATATTTTGTGAACCGCACCCTTTCAGGATAATGCTGAATGTTTACTGTTAAAGTTACCGAGGTGTCTTCAGAATTTATAGTCAGAACGATGTGTAACGTAGTGAAGATTGTGTGTTGCAGGTTGAAAGCTTTTAAATTACGTCTGTGTGTGTGTGATCGGCCATAACTCGGGAACGACATAGTCGATTTTCACGATCTAGGGCTCATTCGAACCGACATAGTGTACATCCCCGAGAGTTTTTGGATTTGGGTCTGGTTCGGGGTCAGAGGTCAAAATGAGGGGTTTTAGCCCATTTCAATTCCCTTTACGGAAGCAAGGTTATTTTTATTCTAATTTTCGATTTTTTTCTGGTTGGTTTTATTTCATAGTGAAATGATAAACGCCGATGCCTCTTTTTTGTTTTTCGATTAAGGCTTCGCTTCTGGAGTTACAGTTGTTTGAAGTATGGCACCCATGTGATTCCTTGATCCAAAATTGGAAAATTTGTTTGACGTTTTGGGCGGCCGAAAAATTTTACTTGGAGGTTTCAGACATGGGAAACTGATTGTCGCTGTTGGTTTCTGCGACCCGTGGTTCTATGGGTAAGGGGTGGTGCCCCCATGATTCGGGGTCAGGGGCCAAAATTATGGTCCTTATTCCATTATAGTACCTTTCACCGAAGCAAGGTTATTTTTATCGTAACTTTCGATTTTTTTCTATTTGGTTTGATTTCATAGTAAAAAATTATAAATGCCAGTCTGCCTTTTTTTTGTTTTTCTAATAAGGCCCCGGTTCTGCAGTTGTGGGGTTTGAGGTATGGCACCCTCGTGGTTCCTCCACCGAAAATTCGAAAATTTGTTCTGGCGTCATGGACGGCTGAAAATTTTATTTGCGGGTTTTCAGGCATGGAGGACAACTCTTTGCCGGTGTTGATTTTGCTCTGCGATGTATGGGTATGGAGGTATGGCATCCCCCAGGGTGGTTCATCGACCCAAAATTAATAATTTTATTATGATATCCTGGGACGCTGCTAGCTTGCATCTGGAGAGTTTTCGGGTATGGAAAACTTATTGCCGGGGTTACTTTTGATCTGACTTGGGCGGTATTGTGTTATATTCACATATAGCTTATCGAGGTAAGCCATCGAGAGCTGATTGGCTATGCACGCAAAAGGCGTAGGTGCACCTATGCTTCATTACGTTCTACAATATCGATAGATTTACTAGTTTTTAAGCTGGTTTGCGCATAACTGAAAACAAGCAACTGCACTTATGTGAGTGCACTATACTATTTTGTTTTAGTGTATAATGGATTCTTTGTTACAATTAAGTTCGTTGCCGGGAACCAAAAATACGTTGGATTACCTGTCTGGAACACATACTGTGTGTATCGCCTGACGGTAAAAGTATGCACTGCCTGTACAATTAGATCCCTTAAATTGAAAAAGGTTATGTTTTATTTAGACAAAGCATGATTTTTGTACTGAAATTAAATATATATAACTATTAATGAATTTAAAAATCGTTTGGTTGACTGCAGGTGCGTACACTAAGGTTGTTTTATGTCAAACTTTACTTCGTGCAGAAATTCGCGTTCACATTTCTGCCACCGATATTCTTTATGCTCAGCGCAACAAGCGGCTCTGTAATACAAATATTACAGTTTACCTGCGCACACACTTCTGTATTTCGTAAGTTTGTCAACGTTCACTAAGTAACATGTTATCAGACAGCTGTTTCCGCGACCTTAGCGATTGTAAAAGTATGGCAAAAAACGTGATGGGAAACGTGAATTCAAGTGAGCCTGGTCTGTAAATTGTGAAATGTGACCTTGAGCACTGCTCACATGTTGCATCTCAAATCGGACCGCATATATAAGAAAAGTGATGTTCGCCCGATTATCGGTTGTATCCTTGTGAACTGACTTAACAAGACTTAAAACGGGAAATACACCTTGGTATCCAGTCGGGAATGAAGGGGTTACGGCAGAGCTCTGGAAATTGGGGCTCCCGGGATCAAGTCTGGCACTGATTTCGCGGGGAGGTAATTTTATAAGTTTCATATACTTATATGCATTACGTATGAATAATTTGCACATATATTTACACATAATGTGTCGTTTTATGTACATGTCTGCGTCGCTATTTTTGCATTATATGTCTGAGATGTGTCAAACATCGGTAAAATTGTACCTTCCGTTGGTCGGAAAAAAATTTCTCCCAATGAAAGTAAAAATTATCTAATATATGCCAAGGTAAAGTATATGTTCCGTATTATATACACGTGTCCGTATGTATTTTTGCATTCTATGACTTAGATGTGCACCCAAATTCGTTAAAATTGGTCAATAGGGGTCAGCGGCCGAACATGATGGTTCAGCTTTTCCTCCATAACGAAACCCTGGTAACCCATATCTTAAACAGTATAGGTATTGTCATCGTGGAACGAGCCGAGCCTGCTCGAGTTTTTTTGACGACGCTTAGCTCGGAACCAGAAAGTTCTCCGGGCTCGGCTCAAACAATTGGTGTAGGCTTGAGCGCAACTGCTTTATCCCTAGTTTGCACACGTGCCTTAAAATTAATTTTACTCAAAATTGTGAGGTCATATGTAAATATATTTTGTGAAATATATGTAAAGTTATTTTGTTTTGTGGAATATTTATGTATAGAATTTTATAGGAAACCTGAATAAAATTATCGAATAGTCTTTATTTTCTGTGCGCGATCGAGGTTAGAGGTATTAAATTAGGCACATTGTATTTTTGTAGCGTTCGCTGTATAGGGAGTCAACTATCGTATCGAATTCGAGCCAACCTTTTTTAAGCGTTCTATCCGATCATCAATTGTAAATAGTTTTGTATTCTTGTGATGCACTATAAATAACTGACAGATTTTAAAAATCATTTTTGAAACATTACTTTTTGGATTGAGGGAAGAGAATTCAGTTTGCGCTGAATCATGTATTTTGAATGCCTGGGAGCTGATGTTAAGCACGGCTAGTTAATAGAATAATGAGTGTCCCGAAGTATTGGTTTCAAGAATTAATCTGCTGTGTTCTTTAATGTGCCCGTATGGCTCACGTTCAATGTGAGGTAGATTGTACAAGACTGACGCCCCATCGCAATACCAGCAAACTATCTTTGATATGGTAAGGTGGTCCTTATATTCCATGTGTTGGAAAGAATAAATTTCATTAAGGTTTTGCTTTTTCACACTATTTAACATGCTAGTTTCGTTAAGTCAATAGTATGTTTCAACGGACACCTGTCTACGTGGTTAATATTAAATGTTCGATGTTAATTGTGAATTTGTAAGCAAGGAAAGTAATAGGCCACCAGCTTACCGTTCTACCAGCGGTAGCATTTCCATTTCACAAATTTTGCGCGAGTTTTCTGAAGTAGAAGACGTGGTTGCCCCTCACGCATAGGTAAGGTAGTCAGGCTTGGATAAATCTGTAAAAGTTTTCAGAATGTGCTTAATATTCAGTGTCTTTGTTTGAGTCTTTGTTCAGTGCCTTTGCCTATCCAGCTTCTGTGGTTTACAGTTTGGCTCTGGCAATTCCCTGGTACCCCATCCAGATCTCCTAGGTACAAAAGATATCCGAAAGTTCCACTTTATTCTAGATAAACTAGTTTTAACTATAACATGAAATGGTGTTCTCTATAAATTAAATACTGTTCACTAAAATAGGGTTACTTTAATTTACATAGCAAATATTGGCGCAGAAAACACCTTATCAAAAGAACAATGCTCATTTATGCCTCAAATCCCTATTGCGTCATAAAATACACCTGTAACCGTGAATAGCAGAGTCTGGTATACAGTTTTGGAGGATTAAGTAAAGTTTTGAAGTATAGGGATATGGTTGATTGGATTATCCGATATATCCCATAGTTTTAACCGGATTTTGCAAATCATATCCCTGCCCATCACTAATCATAGGTGTCGAATGTCCGTCGGCTTAGTGGAATAGATGGCCTCAGCGGTGAAGGGGAAAGTTTTGAAATTTGCAATAACTCAATTTTTTCAAATTTGCTAAAATGTTTCCCAATTTTGCCCGATTTTTGCTAAAACATTTCATCAATTCTGGTAGATACGCCTTGTTTCAATTATATTTCAGATGATTCTGAGCTCTTTCGTCGCGAAGACAAGTCATGCTATCAGAATATTTCATACAACGGTCTCAGCTTAGTACATATATATATAGTTTTGGCATAAAAAGAACGTTGAGCAAGTAGCACTGCACTTCATGATGTTTTCGTTTCTTTGAAATATAGCTTGCAAAATAGTAAACGCGTAGATTACGGATTACTGGGCAAAGAAAGCTCTGATTGAAATTGTTCTCATTAACTATTCCATTCACAATACTGTACGGCTGGAAATATGTGATTTCAGGCAATTTATTATAAAAACTACTGAAATTTGTATTTTACATAAAATGTTGCGAAACAGAGTTGCTCAATGCTTCTGTAGTTCGTTTTGCGACACTGCTTGTGTAAGAATCTGTAACGTTGGCTGTAATGGTGAGTGGTGGCGCTAGTATATATAGACTTGTATTGTTATGGCTTCGATTCCATTGCAAGATGAATGTGCAGACACCAGGGAGTAAGCCAGAATTGCGGTTCCGGTTTCGGCGAAAATCATGTTCTGGTTGCGGTTACGGCAAAAGACAAAAACTATACCGGAACCGGAATTCCGGTTGAAAAATTTTCTTTAAAATTATCATTTTTTGCTTAACCTGTGGTCCAATCATACGTTAAATATATACTCAATGATCAAGTTCCGACACAACCAAACAAAACAAAAGACTGACTCAGCAAAATTACCATGTGAAACGTAAGTAGGACACAATTTCAGTAAGAATTTTTCATCTTCACCGGGCAAGAGTTTATTATCAAAATATAGCTAGCTCGAAACAAAACAAAAATATAGTTTACCTTTTTATTTTCCTTTAGAACCACATAAACCAATAATTTCAAGTTTCTTACGGAATAACATGTAACGAAGGTATGTTTAGTAAAGGGAGGCGATTGGAGACAGAGAAAAATTGTGTACTCTATGTTGCATGCGTTACAAGAACATTCAGTTTGACGCATATTTTAAATCCACAGTGCCTTCATTTCGCCCTTCGTTTGTTTTACTATATATAAGTTTCGAAGATCAAGTTCCGGATCCGGTTTAAATGAATGGTTGCGGTTGCTGGTTCCGGTTCAGGTTATTCCCTGCCAGACACATGTGTTTTACTTATGAATGATGGAGATTGCTTCAATCATTTACCTGCCATGTTATGATAAATTGCGTGGCTCTATTCAGCCGCGGCATAAATCGATGTACATATACGACGGGACATGCCTTTCTCTTAAGCATGCGGCGAATGGTTTCGTAAGATTTCTGTGTCCAAACTATTTTGAAATGATTGTGGTGTTTTAGGTAAATGTGTTTAAACTCTAACTTCTGGGACATTTTTACATTCTCTATGGAGCAAAGTCTCGAATCACGGTACAAGGCATGGCACGCATTGAGAATTTTGTTCATGTTTATTGCGGCAAGATATTTTATAAAATAGATTATCTGTTAGTATCTCTCATGAAAGCGGCTTACGACACCGACTTCTCTATTTCTTTGATAACTCTGCTTTCTGAGATGAAATGGTTTGGCCGAGGATTGAAATCGTGTGGCCCTGTTATTTCACTCATGGGCTTATAATCTTAGAATTGTAAAAAACTCAGTGTTTGTCAAATTAAAGTGCTATATTTTATCAATAAATTGCCTCGGAAACCATGTCAAAACATGTCTGATAAGGTTTAAATCTAAGGATATTTTAAGATAATGAAATTTTTGCGCATATATGCGGCGTTCACGTTATAATGTCCGCAATGTTTGGAACCTATGTACACTACACAGTGTCAGGCACACTGTAGACAACAGGGTGTCTTATGCACCCCCAAGTTTTTTATAATTTTTTTTCAAAGGTACCTAGCTACCGTTTTTGGCCTTTTCGACAGTGTCAAGCACACTGTGTCTTCTTGCAGTTTCATTGACAGTGTGCGGCATTATTTGATCAACGTCCATATGGCCTAGATACAAATATCGAGGATTTAAAAACACCTACACAGCGCAGTTTTGACCAAAAAGTCGCATTAGGTACAGACGGTGTCCGTTATAGCTAATGCGCGCCAAATTGGTAGCTAAGGGTGAGCACGACGCTGTAATAAAAAATATAGTAGCTATGGGTGTGTCGTACACCCTCGGAAATTGATTTACAGTATGGGTGTCACCCTGACTGTCTATACCGTAGGGTCGCTATTAAAATGTGACAAAAGTTCCAAACAGCGGGGACATTATAACGTGAACGCCGCAATAATTTAATCAGATCTTTAGCGTCGGAATATAATTTTAGAAAAGTATTTAATTTTTGCGCAAACTTGTCGGATTTTTAATCAGATACAGTAACCGAAATGGGCCAAGATTTCTCCAGGGGAGGCATGAATTATGGGGCACCCACTTTTATTACAGAACCGAATTTTTTGAAAAATGGCAGGGTTGCTCAGTCTGTAATTTGTGAAATTTAGGTATTTATGAAGCAGTCATTAATTCATTGTAAACTTTCGAAACATCTCTAGGCGTTTTGTTGATATTTTTGTTTTAGAATATTCACGGTTGCGTCGTCGTTACATTGGCAGTCAAACGCATTTCGGACCTGAAAGACCATTGACCTTTGCAAGCACTGATTGTCGCGGTATTGCGCCGATCTGTCAGAAACTTGGCTTCCAAAGTATTTCTACATTAAAGGATTGTGCAGTACGTCCTACCTCAGATAATGCCTCTGAGCCTGCTAATTTGGTCCCGACGCTACTACATCCTAATGAAATTACGGTTGATTTATTTTGTATAGACGAATCGTTTCATGCTGGAAGTGCAGAAATTTTCTGTCATCCTTATAGTTTTATTGCCCAAAGTACTTCATACAGTCATTTCAACAAACGTAGTCGCCGCAACATACACTTGACAAAACCTCGCTTCCAAAACATTTACGTGAACAGCGTTCGACAATGCTCAACATCGTCGTCGCCGGCGGCTGGTAGTGACGTAGATAGTGACTCATTGAACAGTAGTAGTCAAAACATTGACCCTATTTCATCAAAAGGAAATTTAGTGTTTGACTCAAAGGTCGAGCAAAAGAAGGAAAACTTAGTGAAAATTGCAACGCCGTGGAACTTACTGAACAGCGAAAATAGGAAAACTGTGAAGGGATTTATTGCATCTGCTAGCGACGGTGACGTGATTGATAATGCAGCATGGAGTCTCTCGAAAACTGATATGGATAGCAGTGGTGCAACTGTTCCAATATACCAGGCCTTCAGAAATCATACTGGTCGACAAACGGGATCGCATAGCCGATTTCATCGGCGAACGGATAGCATAATAAAAACAGAAAATAGCCTTAAGTCAGACGAAGACTTGGCGTTTCCTGTCACAGACCCTTTTTCACCGTCTACGATCGTCTCGCCGCCAGCGCATGACGACGATTCGATACCAACTGCATCTCAGATTAAGCATTACCTCATGGTTAAACGGATTCCGTTTACCGATAGCGGGTAAAGTATTTATGCTTTATAGGAAAATCATGTATACGTACATGATATAATATACGGCATTAAGGTATGATGCAATAAAATACAACTAGTTAGTCAAAAGCGGTGAAAACGGAGCAAATGTGACTACTTACTGTGCGTTTAGGGACCATTGAATCAGTTGTTCTAAACTCAGCTCACTGAGGCCTCTTGAAGCCCGATGATAGCAATGCTACATTACGGTACGGTTGTTTTAATCACATATGAAAAATAGAGAACTTGTTTACCACGACATAACCTACAATGATATTTTTAGCGAACAATTTTTCCATTTCTAGCTCAATGCCGCGCTCCCTCATTAATTGCTTTTTCCCAGTGGTCACGATCGAAGTCTACTGCGATGTCACGGCAATGATTATAGTAATCTGTTGCCGTATTTTTTCAACTTAAGCTGTTTAGTGATCAATTTATGGCTAAAATTATCAATGTATGCTACTATAAGAAATAAAAGAGTTATCAAGGAAGATGTGGTGATTGATAAAAAGCGAATTTTATCGGATAGAAAATTTTCGGCGACAATTTTTATAGTCCGTACACCGCCATTGAAAATTCTGGGAACTTCACCATGCTTAGCTAGATAGCACGGATGTTCAGTTAAGAATTAAGCAAGAATGTTTAGAGTTAAGAATAACCCGCCACCGTGTTAACAGTTCTAAAGTGGAACTGGGATAGTGGTAGATCGTGCGATTTGAAAGAATGTGCTGCTGTCGGGCAGCTGGTTGGGAAGAAGACGGTGTTGACGGTGACGATATTGAATTCTTGAGTACAGGTCGACCGGCTATCATTATTTTCCTAAAAGGAATGCAATAAAAATTATATATAGAAAGCTGTAAGAATCAAGAACAGCTTAGGCTAAGGCTTAGTTTATTACCACGATTATTGGCTGTGGTTTAGTTGCAATATTAAAGTTTTTGGGGTTATTTTTGTACGTAACCACTCTCTGGTCTATATGTTAAAGTAATACCGCTCGATTCCCCTCAGTGAGGCGGATCCATTGGTACCCATCTTTGTGTTATGGAAGATTTTTTTTAGATTTTTCAAGCTCAAGTGTCCCTCTCGGTAAATAGAGCCGAAAAATTTAAAAATTGTTTCGGGGGGGGGTCAAATTTGTTACCGTTGGACTTATGTCACACTGAGAAGGAATATACAAATTTTTCATGGACAATCGTGATTTCTGAAGATTTGAGAATCCTGCCAAATAGGACAGCGCCGATGATTATTCCGGTAATGTATGATTTAACGTTAATATTCTTTCTGAATAGTTGTTATTCAACAATTTATTACCTTTTCTTCAATTCCGAATATTGTTATCTTGGTGCTAAGGAGCGCCTAATTATAATTTTGTTTTATTATAATTGTCTAAAACACGTTAAAATAATGCGCTTTAATCACATTATTTTGCAGGACATAATAAAAACTAAAACATTCCATATTATGCTACCGATTTTCGAAAACTTTGCGAAATTGACATCGCTTCATTTTCGATCTATGCGATGCTTCGTGCAGATACAATTTAATATGAAATTCAATTGTATGTTATTTTTTGTAGTCAAACTTTCGGTGAACGTTTTGTCTATGATATTTGTCTGTTCGTATCAAAGATCAATTGCTGTTGAGGTATACATTTACGAAACGAGAGAAGAGCAAATTGTTCGCGGAATATTCGCAAACAGCAATTGCAGAGCTGTTAATTTTTCGCGAACGATTGGCGATACAAGGAAGTTGAACCTACGGCCGTGGGGAATTATTGAATTATAATTGAACCACAAACTCACGAAATGTCATGGTTTTGTGGTCGACCAGAGATTTTTTGTTTTGTTACTTGAATTAATGCAGAGCTGACCGTGAAAGTTGGTGAACTATAAATGGATATTGCTCATGACACCCTGTATCTAATAATATTAATTGAATCTGTGTAGGATGTGAGACTTCCATGATTATGTATATACATGTACAGTCTTACTATTAACATGGAGTTCGTAAGAACAAATATTCTTGTGGCGATATATGACTGGTGGTACAAAACGCAACCTCCATAAAATGTTAAAACCATAAGTACAATTCAGATTGTAAGTTGAATACGCTGTCTTCAGGTCACTATCATGTAAACTAGGTTTTTATATAGGACCGCTAACCTACCCGTTGCAGAGGGATGCATACGTCACTATCTTATCACTAAGTGTTGTATATAGACGGATTTTGACCCCTGCGCACTAGACATTCAGGTTTTTTAACCTTGGATTTCATAATTTATTATGATACCAGGGAGTAATCAGACTTCTGTTCCGGCGAAATTCGTGTTCCGGCTGTGATTCCGGCGAAAGACAGAAACGACACTGGAACCTGAATTCCGGCTTAAAAATTTTGTATATGATTTTCGACATTTTGTGCTCCATATGTGGTTCGAATAATGAAATTACTCATCCTTAGTATACTATCAAACCAACGCCAGGTGGATGCTTATACCAGTTGTGTTACACATTCATACAGCTGTGGTGTAGGTGTACATTGAGCCTGTTCAACCTGATAGCTTAGAAGTATTCAGTCCGGAACTTTTCAACCTGAACGTGGCCCTAAAGCATCAATAATTCTGAGTATTTTATAATGCTGTAAGCTCATTTAAAGTAAATTGCCTTAAGGTGCTGCTAGTGCGCTTGTAAATTTTGTTAATCAGTATATATACATTGGAGTTAGGTACCATCTCTCCGACACAGCCATAAACGGCATGCTGGCTATGAGCTGTGTTTACTGTTAAATATTTCGGAACAGTATTACAGCGTATCATTTACAAAATTATGTTAATAATTTTATATCATATATAGTTTGAGTAATTTTCTTTTAGAACCAACGAAACCATTACTGTCAAGTTTCCTACGGAATAACCAGGGAATAACCGGAACCGAAATTTACCGGAACCGGAACCAGCAACCGGAACCGTCCGTTTAAACCGGATCCGGAACCGGAACCTGGTCTTCCAAATTCATATATAGTAAAACAGATGAAGGAAAAAATCAAGGTATAGTGGATTTAAAATACATTAAAAATAACTTTTACATTAAACTTAATGTATTACGGTGGTATTATTGCCTTTCTGAAACTTTAAAGAGACTGAGGAAGCTAATAATGTTTATTTATCGATCAAATATGTCGATTTTTGGACACACAGAGCAAAAAATGCCTTCCACTATACACCATTGCGTATACTGCGTCAAATCGAATATGCTTACAAAGCTTGGAGCGTAGAATACGCACTTTCGCTCTGTCTCCAGTCGCCTTCCTTTACTACACATACGTTTGTTACATGTTCTTCTGTAGGAAACTTGAAATTATTGGTTTATATGATTCTAAGAGAAAATAATAGATAGAAGGTAATTTTCTGATCAGTGGTGAGGGACACTGTTTAGGCTAGTGCCCTTAAGTTTTGGGCAAACAGTGCCCGTAAATTAGATGATAATGATGATAACTTTTTAATCAGAATGCTATAAATGAGACACACTGTGATGCTGCTCGCACAGTTTCAATAAATACAGTTCTTTGCCAAGAAAGCAGTTTCTAGCTGCGTTGGAGATAACGTTAATTTAATTCAATTTAGACTGATTTATCAAGTTTACAAGCGCATTGGCTGGTTCTTGAAGCAATTTATGTTAGCCAAGCATACCCTAAGTACTTCTGCGTAAGCCATACTCTGTTACCGAGTTGGACCGGTTTAATTGAAACGTACCCACAGACTTCTGGATGTGTAAAATAGCTGCTACAAGCATCGACGTGGCTTTGATTTGCTAACAAACTCTTGCAGGTTATTATGAAAAATTCCAACTGAAATTATGTGCACTACTTACGTTTCAAACGTCAAATTGCTTAGTTAACTTTTCTTTTGCTCGGTTGTATTGGAGCTTGATCATTGTATAATATATATTACATATGTTTGGATCACAGATGATGCAAAAAACGTGGAAAATTTGTAACAAAATTTTTAAACCGGAATTCCGGTTCCGGCGAAAATCGTGTTCCGGTTGCGGTTCCGGCAAAGGGCAAAAACCATACCAGGGAATAACATATAAGAAACAACCATGTGTTAAGGAGCTGAATGCGACAGGGAACAGTGCCAAAAGTGCCTAGTCTGCGCTCCACGCATTTTATGCAAATTTGTTTACGCAGGGATGTGTAGCGAAAAGCTATTTTGTTACGCTGACAAATGCTATCTTTACGGATAAATAAAATTGTGTAGTTTCTTTAGCTTTTTCAAGGTCCCATCCAAGCTTCATCGCATTATAATAAGTTCAACTAAAAGTATTTTAAAACTTAAATACACGGTACCTTTATTTCTTCCTTCATTTGTTCCTAGATATCGAAGATTAGATCCCCGGTCGGTTCTGTTCCGATTGCTGGTTCCGGTTTCGGTAAACCCCTAGGTGACATGCAAAATGAAGTTATTTTTCAGGTATACACAGATTCGTGTGCCTTGTCGAGCTTGCCATCCTGACGTCACAGCAGTATCATGTTTGCCTGCTGATAAACAGCAACAAGAATCACTTTCGCAGCAATTCACGCTTTGCATTTTACGGAATTCGGGATCATTCCTTTGCACATGTTGCCTTTTACAAGTGCGCAAATAATTATTGTTTAAGAATCGTTATAATAGTTCTGTGTGAGCATAGTGCTATTTGCTAAAACTATATATAGCTCCTACAGAAACAAAAAATTTTTTCCGAACCGTTCGCGAAAATTGAGTGATTCGCGGATTCGTGAACTCATAACTTTGATTTCTGTCTATTACTGTAATTGTGTTTAAAGATGTTGCATCGCAGGCATGTTTAATCATTTGCTGTTAAACGTTTCTGCGAAAATTAAACCAGATCTTTACTAAGGATACTTTGTATGCATGCATTTTGCACTGTTAATAAAATACACGTTGCTCAGGATTAATAATCATACGATTTGTAACGTTTTTGAACGCTGACATAATGGTTTTATTTTCGAGAACGTATCACATCTTCAGTTCATAGCTTCATGTGATCTCGCTTATAATATATTAGATAATATTAAATATAGTAAACATCCCTATCTCTGACACTTTTGACATATTACTATGTACAACACATGCGTCTTTCGTCTTGATACTGACACTGCATTGTCCCAAATCTGACGCTATGGGCTTTGAACAGACACAACTATCAGCGCTAAATAACTATATCAGTAATGTGTTTTTTAATCTAAAAATATTACACAAAAACGGATGAGTAAACTTATGCGACCAGGCTAGTCATCCCGTTTTGATGCAATGCACAAGTTTTTATTCGAGAAAAGAATGGGTTATTATACCGCGACTTTAATTTAAATTATTTGGAACGGTAAACCCGGCAATCTGGAACGCTAATTCTAAAATGGCGGAAAAGACAAATGTATATGTAAAAAAGTTTCTTCTGAACACAAAACTCTGTTTTGATGTTTGGAGGGTTGTCAGCGAACTCCTCTGTGCCTAATAGCAATTACAAATCTGTAACTGAAAAAAGGGATGGCTGGCCTTGCACCTTAAATTTACTCCTTCATAATACACAAAAGTTAAGCTAAAACCATATTATTGTCACTGGTATTAATTGTTACTTATTCTCAAGAAGCTAGCTATTACAGAAATTCTAAATGTAAGTCTTAAGTTATTTAAGAAAACTAAGAATTATTGGAACGCAGAATCGACAAAAATTACCTTTCTTGTAGACCTCCCACAACAAGTTTCGTGCTCCCACTTTCTACACTCCATGCATTCAACCCAGTCTTTTCCTGTACCGTCACGTTTATAATCTGTTCCACAGCCATCACATATCCAACGTCTGGCAGTGGGGCTGACATCTTTTCCCATAGCCTGCTTTGAGGTGATAGGCATAGACTCGTCGAGATCCTTCCGGTTCATATGAGGTGAAATATTTGCTGCTTGTGATGCGACCGTCGCTTAGGTTCAGTGACATTGTGTATCGCTTTAGGAGGTTTGCGAGAGCGGCATTGTTTGGTACATTTTATTCTAGCCATTTGTTACGGGTAACAGTCATTTAAATTAATTCAACTCTGGAATGTGTGCAACTGAATACTATAGTCATAGTTATTACCGCTGGGTGGTAATTATTCTCCATGCAATCACTATGATCCATTTTCCTAGCAACCACAGTACACACATGTAACTAAATAGCATTACCATAAGGGACCCAACAGCCACATTTGGGAGTAAATTAGAGAAAATTTTGCAGCTACTATAAAGGTAGATAAAAAAACTTATTTCACTAACCAAACGGTCTTAGCCGAGCATCTAGTTTGTATTATTAGATTATTAAATAGTATATTCTAAACAATTGTAGCGAGGACCTGATTAGGAATCTGCTTTGATGATTGATCCGCATAAAGCTAATATGACGCTTTCGTCGTATTTTGACCTGTATTTTAATTATCTGTACGATCTTCCAAATTCTCCAATTTTTGTTTGTCAAAAACTATAAAGTTGTGTGAACTACTAACTCCTGTTTGCAATAAGGTGACAGCGTATCTTAAAGGTTTTTCGCAGATTCCAAATGTCAAAATTTATATGAAATAAGGTGGCTGGTGAGGGCACAAAATTTTTCTTTACGAATGATAATAGAGTTGCCATATGATCTAACCTGACGTAACATGCAGCCAACTCAACAGCGATAGCTCGGCAATATTAAAGCAATCTATTTAAAATCTAAATTTTCCACACACCAATTTTGCTTGAAATTGTGTACAATGTGCATGGGCAACAGGGTGCGAAAGCAGTCAGTCCAACACACGGTACCGTACGTAACAATGGTCTGACATGAGCAGGATTTTTGACTGTGTCCACAGACCTTACGTATGACTAACTTCGTGCTGAAGACTCAAGCACCGCTTTCAGTTTAATACGTGCATGCTCGAACGTTGTGGCGGGTTACGTTCTGAGGTAGAAATTACCATCACCCTCCTAAGACCGAAAAGACTGGGGTTATCTACGCTGATGTGATGACGCGGCTAATGAGAGCAGACATAATCGACAGCTTAAGAACCGTGATAAATATATGTCACCAAATACAAAAAATCTTCGGCTTAAACTGAGCAGTGAGACACAACCCATATCCCCAAAATAAGCCAGTGATTCCACATGTACAGTTGTGTACATATTGCATATTTTGCAATGTTTCCCACATGTCTAAATCACCCCACGATATCAGTCAACTTCCAAGTGCTATAATTGGTGTCAGTTATAGGAATCAAGTGTCAGTTGAAAGCTCACTAACCAAAAGTGCATGTCAGTTATAGGAACATTAATTAATACATTTACTTATACTGTACAATAATAAATCAATGCCGTGCTGCTCAATCACAAAATAAGCAGTACCACTACGCTCCCTACAAAATTTGCGTTCGATTAATGTATTATATTATAATAAACAACTGTAGCTACACATAGAAAAAATACAGCAAACTTTAACTTTTTCTTGCTATTCCTTGTCTGGGTAAAATCGATCTGCCTAAAACTGACACATTTGAAAGTACCATGCATTAACCAATCAGAAAAACAAATCATGTGACAGTGATCAGCAAATCAGCCACTACATTTTGGCATGTTACACATATTTTAGTTATAAGCATAAGTTTTGATACGGCCTTCTGAACTTAAAACAGTCAGTATTAGGACAGCGTCAGTTATAATAGGCAAGTTTACCATATACATTATATTGTATATTAGATGTGTATAATATATTACGTACATATTATGTACATCTTTATTGTGTTGGTTTTAACTAAGTACTAAGCGTTTTTTTGACTCGAGAAAGAAATTTAATTTTTGTGATGGCAAAGGTCTCACGGATAAATAGAAACCTTTACCTTCTTTCATGTTTAGAAGCTTGTCCAGTATTCTAATCTACCGGGTAAATTTTCTCAGGTCAAAACATATTCAAAAAAAATTGTAGACGATCGTGGCAAATTGCAAATAGATAATCGTGGCACGATACAGAGCTGAGCCCTAGGCTTTGTCAAAATTTTATATAACAATTTCAAAATATATGCGGATCATGTGTAACTTGTTAAAATTCCAGATGACCGTACAAATTAGATCAAGTTGTAGCTGAGGTGAAGGGGATTTCGTGCGGTATTAAAGTAAAGGTTTAGTATGTTTGTTATTATTATTGCAGGGCTCGTGGAAAAGTTTTACAAAACTGCAGACGGTTACTGATTTACAAGACATGCACAAACTTCAAGAACAAATCATGTGGTAAGCAATAAATGATTAATACATAACTTTCGAGGAAAGAGAAATGATTTTAATTGACTAATCCAGACAAGCCGATTCAAATGTCTACATATATACCATTATTTCGAATACTAAAACATATATATGGCCGAGCGGTTGCTTTGGGAGAGTGTAAGACTTGGGTCAGCTGTTCGATATGGGCCGGGAACAACCGTAATTGCATCTCTCCTGGTCGCTAAATTCAGTGGCATATGTGCGAAACTGACCGATTATGAAGACGTCACTCGCTGCTCCAGTTACCACTCTGGGCCTTGTGTGTGATCAAATGTTGGAGAAACGGAAATTTGTGCCGCTGGAATTTTTTCATTTCCTTATATATTAAACTACATATTATGTTTATATATTAACTGGATAATGAGCAACCAAAACGCAACATTATGATAAGAAAATAGACGGACGGATCTTTTTTGTGCAAACATCAGATTAGTTTGGTATCTTATTGTATTATTCGATTTCGATGCTGAAATTCATACTTATATATTAAAGTACATAGTCATGAAATTATTACAAAATTGCGCTATGATTACTATTCCGAACGGTGCATTTTGTTTGAACCACAGTTGTTTGCTATTACCAGCCATACGAAAGACTGGCCTCACGTATATTAACACTGAATATCTGAATATATTGTGTAACAGCCGAGTTTTAAAATTGCTGTTAGAAGCTGGCTAACGCCAATTTTCTTACAAAAATGCCAATTTTAAAACTGATCAATCATCATCCGCGATTCCTAGAAGCGAAACATATTACAAGAGATAATTTAGGCGATACGATTGTAGCAAAATTTTTATAAATTACTTATAGAGCTGTATGTTTAGATGCCTGGCAAAAAGGAGTTTCCGGTTTACGACGCTAATGACATCTAGTAACCGTTGTCTAGCTAATTTGTCGTAAATGTATTGAGTGGTTTGTTCTTTTGTTTCTGTGTTGTATAAGCGTTGAAGTGAGTTAAGTGAGTCTGAAAAATTTCTTTGGCTAGAAGTTTAATCGAAAACAGGAGTGTAATTTTTGGGCGCAACAGTTTTTGCCCTTCGTGAAAAATCACTATGGGGCGACGGCTCTAGGCCCATTGTTTCCGCGTCTCTGTGTCCAAATACAAAATTTGTGACAATCTTTATATTTTATATGCATATTTTTCAAAAATGCTTAGTGCTGTATAAAATGTATGCATTGCGTTGGCTTCGCATGTACCAGTTTGATAATTGCCTTGCGCTTACTGGATATTAGGTATCAGTTAAAATCTTTTGCGCTTATTTCAAATTAACACAAGTAATAAATAATGTGGATATAGTGTTTTATTTTATGATTAAAGGAGAAATTGTTGGTTATATTCAGTATCGTTTTTGAAGGCGCTCACGGTGAACTCCATTTTGTCGCAGCGCGGAGTGCCTTTTTGAGACCGCCTAATCGTGCTGTTGTTATTTATTAATCTATCATGCGCTAAATGCGACTAAAAGAAATACTGTCGCCGTACTTAGCGGTGCCTGGTAATAATAATTATTAACGATGATTAAGCTTGATAGTAGCATAAGCTTTGTTGCGGTTTCCTGTATTGCTGTATACATATTTTGGAGTCACGACCTGAAAATGAGGTGTTTTATATGTATTTTGTTTGAATAAATATTTAAAACGTCCGATCTAACCGGACAACTCTACCAAAGCTAGCAGCGCAACATGGCTGAGCCATTCTGGCTTAATGAACTTCAGCAGGCGTGATGCTCGCGGTGATGCTAAGCGCTCTGCCTTTAGCGTTGGTTGACCAATTATTTCGCACATTTAGAGGCGTATCAAACTGAAACTAGTGGACAGCACACTGACCTAAACGGGGGTAGTGCAGGACTTTCTAGTCCCCCATGTGTGTACCACAAAATGCCAATAATTCCTCGATGACGATAAGAACCGTTGCATACAACTTGAAACAGCATGTCGGCATGTTTTTAATTTCTGCATGGAGTTAGGCGATAGAAACCGGTTAGTTGTTAAATGCGGATTAGGGTAAATATGAGGTATTGCATTCTGAAATGATTGCACCACCTTACATATATGTAGCTATGGTCACCTCATAGACTTTCCAGGGTTCTCTAAAGAATAATCGTTGCAATAGGCTAGAGAAATATAATTTACACTAAGTTTATTGATTACATGTGTTCTACATCGGTATACTGCGCACTACACTATAATTAATTGGGCATCGTTTTGACGCACTTGGATATAAAAACGTAGTTTTGTTGTCTTAATCAAGACACTTATGATTATCGCTTATTTTGAGTAGTGTTTCCAACCACAATTTCTAAGCTATCCAGCAAAACAATGTATGTTCCGAAATTTGCATGTTTTCATAATGGGCTTATACACATGGGTGTTTGTTGCGCACACGACAGTACGGTACAAATACATGCTTCGTTGTGACCGTTCGGTTTCCATTGTTTTCAAGATATTTATTTAAGATGAGTTCTATATAACAGTGTTTTACTCAATGTCAGTAAGGCTGTCTGTCTGAGTTCAGCCTTCTTAAAAGCAATATTGCATATCTCATAAACACTGACAATCAACGTTCCGCTGGCTTGTTGAAATTGAAAAGGTGGGCGGCCTGGTATTTGCCGCATCTTCGGTTCGCTTGGCACAAAGCGAGTTCGCGTTCTGTCGAAAAATTTTTAGCTCGTTCAATTTTCATTTGTGAATTTTTTCTTGCCACTGGTAAACCACTGGCACTTGTTCATGAAAAATGACAAAATTCCATCCTGAATTTAAATATATAAAACACGTCAAAAAATTTGTCTAAATGTCATTAGATATGAATTAGCAGCGATCGTGATACATATTATCAACTAGTTTAGCGTTTTGCTTTGAAAAAAATCTGAATTTTGAACAGTTTCATAATTTGCCTTTTAAGCCTTACGGTATCTCTACCTCTATAACCCTGGAAAAGCTCGGCAATGAATCAACCAGACGCCTTTTACCTATTGATAAGAACCTATAATTGTGTCTGCTAATATTTATGAACCGACATTTATCTTTCACCTATAAATTTGTCATCTATATTATAGTAATTTGGGGTCTAATGTTCAACCTGAAGCCTGTTTATCTTGTGGACCTAAGCTCCCATGGTCGTTAATGTTTATGAAGGTACGAGTTTTTGTGGGAATATTTCAGACGATATTTGTGTAGAAAATTTTTGACGCAATGAATCCAGCGAACATGTCACATTTACAACCGTCTGTACAAAATATGCAGGTTTTTCCATGTTTCACTTTTAAGCGTAAATATCTTCACCTGATGCAATAAATACAAATTTGTTTTGTGTCATTCGCGGTGCCTGATAAGGTTAGACAATCAAAATTAGTTTTGTAAGCGAAAAACCTTTTCACTACAGTGACTCTACTCTTAATGTGTTCATGGAGAGGTATCGTGGTAACTCCCGGCGGCTCGAACCCCCGTGAGCTATATTTGCCCCACCTTCCTGCCCAACGTACCCCATATTGGCGCGCGGGAAATGATACCAATGTTAACAAAATTGCATAATTTTTAAGGCAAAATTGGGAAAATTTATGAGGAAAAATTGGAGTATGGCAGGAAAAACTTTGATCACCCCACTGGCCTACCCCGCGACCGAGACCACCTTCCACATCCCCTGAGCCGGCTGAATTGTGGCACCTATGGCTTAACTACATATGTAGTGTTGCAAATCGTTGTGTATAATTTCGTATCGTCTTTTTGCCATCCACCTTACAACTTTATTTCTTACTTATAAGAACGCAGATTTTACCACTCGAGCTGAAATGCTACGGCATTTCCTTAATCCATTAACAATAATTACACAATTCGTACACGACGTTTTCTGGCAGCACTGAGTTAACGGAAAACGAATCGGGTAAAATATCAATTGCCGCATAAACTCCATTACAAAAATCAGCTCTGACCGACTTACGCATTACGAGCTAAAAGTTTGGGAATGTAATGTGGACAGATCTGATCAACTATCGCACATTGAAAACTCGTTACTCCCTCAAAAGTATCCGATGCCGCTGAAAATTTTTTGGACCCGTTTTGGGAAAAACAGTAATCTCCTGATAGTTATAGCGAAAAAAATTTCTCGAAAAAATTTTCTTCCAAAAAATATCACTTGTTACAAAGCGATAACAAACTATTCATACAAAGTACTAACTTAACATACTTTCGCCGAATTCCCTGCAAAAGAACCTCAAAAAGCCGCCGGTGGAAATGATGGTGCCAGGTAAACTCAATCAAGAATCGACAAAACGGCATTATACGCCTAACGCCACGGCGGCGCCGGCCAAAATACTTCAAACGCGACCACAGTCATTACATACTGTTAGTATGTACCGAAAAAGCATACAGAACGATCCACCGTTGAAACTGAAGTTGAGGATTGCAATCAGAATCATTGATGGCAAGATGAACGTAAAGATTCACAGGAATATTTGGCATCCCAATGACATAAGAACCATATTTATCCGAGATAATGATTGTATTCGGCAAAATGCTACGACGTACTATATTTAAGAAAGTATCACTACTGTGATCAGGAACTGGAAACAAACGGAAACGGCTTGTTTCACATTCGATAATTCCAAACACCCAATGATGAACTCATGCTCGATTTCCATAATTATATTTTCGTTTAAAAAATAAGATTCATTTATTTCAATGATCGATGACTCACCACCCAAACGCCAGCGTCGCCATATCCGATTGTGGTAAAGCATCGCTATATCTTGGCAGTAGTTCTTCTACTCAGCAATCGTATTTGAGCCGAAACCATGCTCTTGTGCAATAATATTGGACAGATAATTTTAAGACCAAAAATATAAAAATCGCAATATATGCGATATCGAAAGTTTGTGATTCTCGAAGAAAGAGTTGATCGGAACACTAAGCAATCGTTGGCAAGCTCGGCTGTGCCAAACGAAAGCATCGCTCTTTTCAGCATCCACAGCCAAGTAACGCCATTCAAGATTGCAGGAATTATGCAAACAGCATAAATAATTTGTCACTAAAACCCCATCTGGTGGCAGTTTGCAAAGAAGCTTCCCGACCTCTGGTTATATAATATTTCAATTTCCAAAACAGTAACTTGTTCGTCAATAATATTTAAATTATTAATAACTTCAATGGGTGGGACAATATGATAACGTGTACTGGCAGGACGACCTCCTGGCATTGTTATTTCACGTTAAAATATCAAAAATAAATATTGATACATATATAATACAGTGTCTCGCTTTTCTGTTATCACTGAAGCCCTGAGCGGGCTGCCGCCCCAGAAGCCCCCGCCCGCTTTTTGAAAGTCGGGGGGAGGGGGGCTGCAGCCCACCGAATCTTCCACACTAAGCTGTTTTCTTTCATAACGACATAATCAAGGTGCAAGTGACGCCGCTCTGACAGGTGCCGTCTATATTTTCTAATTTCCTCTATAATCGATGCATTTTCACGTTCGCGTTTTTTCAATTTTCCATATATCAGAACCTACAGAGCAGATTTTGGATATTGTCCCAATATATAAAAGCCCCATCGAGCGGTAATGTCTTCATTTCTGATTCGATAATTAGTATTATTTTTGATTCCCGCCGCTCTTTCTTACCATTTACAACTCATTTCGCGACTTTCGGCAAATTATTAAATATTTGAATAAATATTTGTGAATTTTCTGAAATACGTATACGAAAATAGCATGGCTGAAGAAACCTTAAACAAAGGCAAACGATTTAATGTGCGGAAATATTAGAAAACAGGAAAGATGTTATTATGTAGCTTTCCTTTGGAGGCCACAAAGATTAAGAAAGCTTAACGTTTGGTTTATCATTAGAGTAAGAGGGAATACAATGGAATGTGCTTATACGGAACGCACATGTTATATAGTGAAAATGGTGCTACAGCGAAATGTTTGATTCCGACCAGTTTGTGTATACTATAATATAGGTGGAAGTGGTATTACAAAATTTTTGATTAGACCCAAGCGATTTAACTATAAACACACTCTACTATAAATATTCATCGCTATTAGGCGATTATAATTTATATAAATATAGTAATAGCCCAAATGACTCTCGAAACCAGTGTTGGTTAATTTCTAGCTTTGCATAGTCTTGTTTTGCCATCAATTACAACATATTGTGTTTTTACCAGTTTTTCGAAGCTTCTAAGCATTCGCAATGATTCAGTTTTATCTGTATATAATAATAATAATAATAATTATGGCAATTGAATTTCTTTCAGTATAAAATCGATGGCTTCCTGTGGTGACTAGGCAGGTCGGTCGTGCCGGTTTAGGAAATGGTTTACTTTTATTATTAAGTCTGGCATATTGGTGTTGCTCGTTGCCTGTGGTTGGTGATTTTTTATATCGAGCGAGGAGAAATCATACATTCCTACCCTACATTTATTGTTCTTTTGCATAATCCAACATAATTTATACAATCTATGTATTTTGTATTAGCGTTTAACCGGATCAGCATTATTCACATTTTCTAAATAGATGGCTAACGCTCAAACGTAGGATCGTATGACTGATAGCGGGTCATCATGTCTCTAATTTTAAGGAAATATGTATAGATCAGAAATGGAACCAGTTCTTCGGGTCATCTCGGGTCACATCTGTGATCAGATGGCGGTGTGTGACTCGGTACTGACCTGGTCTGAGTCAGAAAGTGAAAGCACTTTATGTATGCACTGTACTCAACGTAACAGAACAGCGTCTTTTGCCTTCTTCTTTACATGCTCTCCTCTTCCGCAGGGACACAGTGGAAGCTCAGATGCACGTAAAACGACATCTCCCACAAGGATTGCTCTAAATCCGCAATATGAATGCGACAACAAGGCGGAAGGTTGGTAAAAGAATGATGAATTACTTTATGGGACACGTTCATGCTGAGCAATTCGAAGACAGAATTTAAAGCCTTCACAGCAGATGAGTTTATTTTCACGTCGGTTTCATACTCAAGAACTTCAGGTTGCTTGTAACTCAACCACCGGCGTAGCCAGGATTTCCTCAAGGGGGGGGGACAAAAATACTGCAAAAATTTAGACAAGTAAATACGCTACATGAAGACGCTATAAGCTAAAACCCGGGCTGTTATCAACGCATGATTTAATCACATAGCAAGATTTTTCTCATTATATATGTAAACTGAATTATCTTAAATTATTTTTTTAATTTTTAAACTTTTCCAACGGGTTAGCCAAGCATCTAATACCGGTTGTACTTCAAAAGTCTAATCGGCGGTTATTTTTAGAATATTCGTTAATGATATCATCATAATCAATACTGATGTCTTTGTGTACGAACATCAGGGCCAAGCCGTTCAGTCTAAACTCGCTCATTGAGTTCCGGAGATAAGTTTTTAGATGTTTCAGGGCACTAAATGACCGTTCATTCGTCGCAGTCGTAACAGGTAACGTAGCAAATATTTGAAGCAAAGTAGCTATGTTGGGGTAAACTTGCAATTGTTTTGCAACACTCAACGATTCTAGCACTGTTTTGGGTCGAACCTCGTTTCTTTTCCAATGTGTTTGCCACCGCAAATATTCTGTTTCAACGTCTCCTTCCAAAAATTTAGCGTAGAATTGAACTGCTTGTTCTAGGGTGGCGTAATTTCGTTGCACCGCAAGTTCAGGTAATATTGAGCAAAGAAGTTGCCCCTTCGCATAATGGCTGGTAAACCTTTCGCTAAGCTGTGAAATAATGGTGTCCAGAAACGGCAAAAACACTGCTCTCCTGTAATATTGGCGGGAATTCGATGCTTCGACATTGGCTCGATATATCTGTCGCCCAGTCGCTCTAGGCATGTTAATTTCTGATCCGTACATTTTCTCGGCCTCATCAAATAACTTATCAAACTTTGACCCGTTGCGATACTCTTGCAGAACTCCGACACAGTCTTGGACGGAGGTTATGGCCGTAAACAAATCCTGATTTTGGGACTGCAGTGCAAGGGACACCCTTTCATGGACCATAAGTGTATACTGAACCGATATAAAATCTGAAAAACTAAGATTAAATTTTCTAACCCGGATTCATTTGACGTGCTGCCACCATTATCGAAACTGTCCTTCACGTCGCAACTAGTGCTTTGTTTCGCATTATTAGAATTGTCTCCATCATTATTGCCATTATTTCCAGGATCGCGAGCATCAATCTTTTTTTGGCGAAAAACGACGTTAGAGTTTTTTGTGGATTAGACATTGTATTAATCAGAGGTGTTAAAGTATATTAAATCTGGAATAATTTATCTCAAACTATAAGATACAATAGAATGCACAATAATGACATTGCACAATAATAAGTTTCCGAAAGTGCAGCCGTTGCTGGTTATATGAGTGTTATACAGCGTAAATGTTTTTTGCAAAAATTGTGGAGATACGGCATCTCCAATTTCCGAGGGGGGACATGTCCGGATGTCCCCCCCTGGCTACGCCCTTGAACTCAGCCATAAGCGGCTTCACATGATCACATAACTACTTCAAATATACGGCCATATGGCTTATCTCTAATTTGAATACCTGCCTACTTCTGTGTAGGCCAGCAGTCCCTGGCTTGATCCTGGCCAAAAACGCAATTGTAATCCGTCTATAATAGCGGTTTGTCAAGCATATACTCATCTGGTTTCTAACAACTTTTCTTTTACGAATTCATAAAGTTATTATACATTGGCTGCTTTGGAAATATGATCTATACTAGGTTGGTCACTTGGGTCACTGGGTCACAATATGGTGTCTGGTTCCATCTCTGATACAAATATAAACATACCAGGGAGTAACCGGAATTCCGGTTCCGGTTCCGGTTCCGGCGAAAATCGTGTTCCGGTTCCGGTCCCGGCAAAGGGCAAAAACCATACCGGAACCGGAATTCCGGTTTAAAAATTTTGTTTGAATTTTTCCACGTTTTTTGCTTTATCCTGTAATCCAAACATATGTAATATATATTATACAATGATCAAGCTCCAATACAACCAAGCAAAAGAAAAGATTAACTAACCCATTTGCCGTGTAAAACGTAAGTAGGGCACATAATTTGAGCAGGAATTTTTCATAATAACCTGCAGGAGTTTGTTAAATCAAAGCCAGGTCGATGCGTGTAGCAGCTATTTTACACATCCAGAAGTCTGTGGGATACGTTTGAATTAAACCGGTCCAAATCGATAACAGAGTATGGCTTACGCAGAAGTACTTACTGTATGCTTGGCTATAGAAGAACATACAACAAACGTATGTGTAGTAAAGGGAGGCGACTGGAGACAGAGCGAAAGTGTGTATTCTACGCTCCAAGCTTTGTAAGCATATTCGATTTGACGCAGTATATGTAATGGTGTATAGTGGAAGGCATTTTTGCTCTGGGTGTCCAAAAATCGACATATTTGATCGATAAATAAACATTATTAGCTTCATCAGTCTCTTTAAAGTTTCAGAAAGGCAATAATACCATCGCAAAACCTTAAGTTTAATGTAAAAGTTATTTTTAATGCATTTTAAATCCACTATACCTTCATTTCTTCCATCATCTGTTTTAGCATATATAAATTTCGAAGACCAGGTTCCGGTTCCGGTTCCGGATCCGGTTTAAATGGACGGTTCCGGTTGCTGGTTCCGGTTCCGGTAAATTTTGGTTCCGGTTATTCCCTGAAACATACATACATTTACATATTTCTTAATATATTTATATTTAGTACGTATAAATACATAATACGCATTTTGGAGAAATATTTGAACAAAATTTATCAACTGAAAACCGGTGTGTCATCAACAATCTTTTTAACGCACTAAAATATTCTTCTGCTTCTTCGGCAGCGAGCGACTGAATTTTGACAATTTTGTGCTATTGGCCAACCGGCTGGCACATGTCATCGTCGTACCCGATTGCATTTACAATAGTAGGCTTTCTCATGTCTCATAATGAACGGGTTACTTCGCGTGAGCCCACAGTCTTTTTTGTCTTAAGAAAATGTACTAGCTGTAAGGTATATATTTGTTTCATTAATCGAATCTGATAGGAAAATCAATTTTCTTTGTCTGCGGATATTTTCGGAGCTCATTTTGGTAAATTGTTATACTTGCTTTTTTTCCACCGAACTTAGGTCACCAAAATGCTCCGCTTCACCATGGACACGACACTAAATAAGGATTGTGGGGGTTTTTTATTATCACCCCCAGTGTCCGCTAGCTGGTATTAAGTCATGTGCTATATTGATGATCATTAGCCGGTTTGAAACCGAACCATTGCTTGCTCGAACTTTATACTTGCTCACTAAAGCGACGGCCGTATTCGGCGGCCATAAAATAACACCTGGTTGGTAGTTTTTAATTAAATAAATTAGATCATTACGACGGTATCATGATTATGTTGGCGTGATGCAACGCAATCTCTTCCCTCTTGCCGATTGGTCCGGTTAGTTAGGGTTTGTTCATTTAACAGCTGTATTGAACATTTACGACTCTGATTTTCAGCTGTAAAAATGTTACGCTCAGTTGATGCATGCGAGTCATCGGTTTTTTTGTCAGAATGGGTTTCGATCCAGGGATCGTTATGTTTGTCGCGTTCCACATAGACACCTCGTTTTTCGCAACGATAACGCAGCGTAGCCATGTGTTCGTATAATACCAGCTGTTAGAGTGACCCCATGGCTTAGAATCTATCATTATTTGCAAACTTAGGAAGGAGCACTAGACCGTATGTCCAACTGAACATAGATATTCCCAGGGCGCGCAGAGATCGTTTGTGGTACATGACCGATGTCGTACAGCGCAACAGCCGAAATATGATTTGGATTATATACTACTTGTACGGGAAGCAATCTTTGTTAACAATTCTACGGCGTAAAATAAAAATGCTTCAAATTCAAGCATGAAATGTTAATAAAATTAGCATTTTACGAACATATGAATAACAGCTAAATATCAGAAAATAATCGGTGTCGAGCAGTAGCTTAGTTTAGCCGACGTAACAAATTAGTTCCGTAGCTGCTCAGATCGCTAATCCTTAATGATACATCCGGATGTACTTAGTTTAAAATTAACAAAAACAGTAGTACCTCTGAAAATCGTCAAAAGTATCGTTCAAAGTGTAAAGAAATGTACAAATATATATGATATACACAGGCTGCGTTTGACTCTGTGGACCGACATTTCCTATACAACATCATGGTACCTGATGGTATACCTTATCAGTTGCTGTCACTAGGGAAATACATTATCACTCGGTCAGCAATGTACGTGTACATGTTGAGCTGTCCCCTGATTTTTACGCAGAGACCGGAGGCATGGATCGCTGCAGTTTACCACTCTTGTCGACTTCCCCATCGACTGGGTCACGAAAGCTGTGCTTATAAGTTATCCTCGGCCAACTTGCAACAGATCCTTCATAGCATTGAGTGCCAAAGCACAAAGACCTTTCATAAGCACGGCAAGTAAAATTTATGTTGTGCTGAGGTCCCATTGCACACAACTCATAGTTGGCGACCTAAGCATTCAGAAAATTAATAGTTTCTACTTTACCGTGGATTATCACTCACGCCATAAGGATAGCGGCTGTGGGAACAGCATTTAACGGACTTAGCAAACGTCTGTGGCAATAAAAGCAAATCAGCATAAAGGCCAATCTGAAAATTTATCATTGCTTTATTCGTCGTGCGCCTAATCTAGATGACATTTTGTGCAGATAAAGAAATACTGAAAGAACTATTGACTTGTCAACAACCGTCAGAAAGAGTAGCTTTCGCTGGCTTGGTCGCATACCCAGCATGTTCAATGCACAATTAACGAATCACCCTGGGCGAAACTCCAGTTAACTGGACCCGACGACCCAAAGGACGTGGGTTCACGGCATGGCAACGTTTTATGTTGGATGATTCGGAAAAGCTTCAGGATGCGGCCCAGCGCAGATGTGGAAGTAGTCACTATAGACCCTACACAAAAATTGTATAAGACATTATATCCTGGAAAACTATCATCCGTAAACCGAATTTTCCCGACACCAGTGGGGTCAGATGATGTCAGGTGATACATAAAGCCCAAGAGAAACGCCATTTCGCATTCCATAAATGAAAACACACCTGGGCATATACGTTTATAAATAAAAAGTGCCTAATGCCTTGGTATAGAAAGTAAGTAAATATAGCAATATTTTGCACAGCAGTAAATCCTGTAAGCCTGCGACACACCGAATTATATAAACGTTGGTGTGCTGCATACGCAGAATTTCGGAACTTTGATCAGAAAGTCAGGTATTAAGCTGCTCACAAAATTAGGGTTAAAATTTACAGCCAGGTTTATTCGGACTTAGGGCGATTCAGGATTTAACTTTTTTGATGCTGCCGGAATGAATCGCCCACCATGTGAACGCGCTGTGCGTGCATATTCGTATGTCATTATTTTGTTTTTTTCTTGAACTCCTGTCTTTGGTTTGAATTACCGGTAACAAGTATTGCAAAAAACTATAGCAGGTTCACAATAATTTAGGATCGGTTACGACCAAATATAACGCTTTTGTGTTGTGGTTTTCTAACATGTTGCAATAATATCTTTAATGTTTGGCGATTAGTTTTTCGAAGTCATAACTTTTTGCCACCGGTCTCATTTGCACGTGCAACAACTGTTGCATCTTTGTGTTTTATGTAACTTGTCATTTGTTATCAGCTATATACTTTTGCTGATTTCATGTGACTATTAATAAATCAATGATCGGCCATTTTGGTTTTGTGTAACCAATACACCTTTATGTATCTATAATAAACTGCACAGCTTCAAGTAAACATAGACATAGCTAGAATATACATAAGTGGTTTTTCCTCCGGGTTTTGGAAGTAGGGATAAAATGTATTTTCGAATCCAACAACGTGTCCTCTCTCAGTTCTGGTCAAAACTCAGCTTATTTTTGGCTTCTCTCTACTTATAACCGTCCCAAGTCGCCCAGGTACGTAATTTACAAATAACTGAAAATCTGAGCGTCTTGAACATCACATAGTAAACTGGAACGATGGTTCAGAGAAAAACGCAATGCAGTCTATCAGCTTCCACATAATATGTAGCCACACCACGTTGTTGTGCTATCTTGCACGATTTGTGTTCCAATATAAAATCATGTTAATGCTGTATTCGGACTTTTTTAACATTTAATTCAACCAGTTAAGCTACGAGATAGTGTATATAACATAATAGAAATTATGATTGGTTGACTATTACACTGTTCATAAATAAGAAATGAGAATCATAAAGCAATTATACACCTATACGCGCAGTCATTAGGTGTAATCAGGATAGGCAAAATCCAAGCATAACTGTTTCATATCGAAGCAGACGTGAAATAGCGTTGAGTAATGTCATCAGTGGATAAGAAATTGGAATAAATTTTATACTTTTCTGTACCTCGCTTCGGCATTCACTGAGTCTATCTGCTCTGATAAAGGTGTTTTAACAGGGTAGCTGCGGCTTCTCCGTTTTCAGAAAATTGAAAAAGACATAAGCCAATCATCGCAAGCGCATTGAAAGACCTCGGTTCCATGAATTGCTTCAGTAATGAAACGAACCGATTTGTGGACAGCAGTCGTTCGTTGTAACCAGCGGCTGGCTTCGATAGTTGCGTGTCGGACGCACCGACGTTTGGTATCACCGTCGTCGGTCGAATTGTATCATCCAATGTGAGATCGATTGACCAAGACATTCCATCCAGTATCGAAGAATTTCATGGGAACATCGTCGGGACGTAAATCTTTGTCTTGGAGCGGTGTACTTGTCGGCATGACTTTGAGCTCTGTCCACCAAAGGTAACCAGGAAATTTCGCCCAATTACCAAGTCAAGCGTATCGGTATTGTGCGATGTCGTTGACGTAGGAGAATTGTCACAATTATCGTTTGTTTTGTTCTGTGGTGAGGTGAGTGCGGGTTTCACGCGATCAAGCGATACGTTGCTTTCCCGGCCTGCATATTTCGGGCCCATTCTGATCACTTTGTATGGATTTTGTAACGATGCTCGATGTTGTGCGCTGTTTCGTGTCGGATCCAAACGAAGTTTGCGTTTACCAAATCGTGCGGAATGTGGGTCATGGTATGCATGCTTTTTCGATCAGGTGGTATCATAGGGTCGATCCTTTGTGGCAAATCGTCGGTAAATTGCGCGAACGTCGTTGATCGCGGCTCCTTTGCCTTGTTGAGCAATAATGCTGGAAGGTGAATGCGATATTCCAGAGTGAGTTGTGTCAGCGCGAATTCTGAGTCGTAGACTCGAATGCCTAGAAGAACGAACAGTAGATTACGGACCATTTCGCGGCCTGCACAGCGTGCTCGTAGGGTATTCTTCAGCGTACGGTTGTAACGGTCGTTAGCGCTGTTCGCCCGCGGATGATACACCGTTGTACGTTACCGCTATATAGCTAGCTTCGACATTAGGTTATTCCATAAGGAAGATTCGAATTTCGCTCCTTGAGCAGTGACGATGACTTGAGGAGGTCCAAATCATGATGTTCATCCGTTGACCAGTGCGTCGGCAACTGTGGACGCTGAAATGTCGCTGACGGGCAACAGTTCGAGCTGTCGGGAATACCGATCCAACATCGTGATCATATATCGCTTGCCGTGCGAAACTGCTGTTTCGTCGGTATCGGGTCGATTATTGTCTTTGTAAGGCTTGGCAATGCTCGCAAGTTTTAACTATAGGTCGAATGTCCTTTCCCATACCACGCCAACATACCATGCCAACAATTCGCCATCGAAGTTCATTTTTTCATTCACAGTAGCTGAAGTTTCAGGAAAAAGTCATTGGGCTCAGCTCACCGTTGAGCAAATGATGCAGAACTGTACCAGCAGCTAGGATGAATGCGTCCGCCGTGAGAACAATTTGAGCATCACATTGCGGATAAGCGCGCATCGCACGTTTGACGATCTCCTGCTTTAGAGTGTGGAACGACGTTTCGGTGCCATCGAGCGCCGTTGAGATGATCGCGATGTTCGTCATGGATGATACTTAACACGAGAATATCGTCGATGTAGGTTTTGATGAATGGTATATCGTGAAATCCGTGTCCATCCGACGTTGGAACGTTTGTGACACGTTTCGCGGACTAAATGGCAAGCGACTGTAAAGGAACATGCCAAATGGTGTAGTGATAGCCGTCTTTTCGATATCTTCCGGTACTTTCAAAATCTGATGAATCGTCTTGACGCTATCCTGCTTGCTTAAGCCTGGACATCCGGATAATTCCTTGGTGATGTTAAGGTTCGGCATCGGATAGGGATCGGGCACCGCACGAATGTTGAGGCGCCGACAGTCACCACTAGGTCGCAATCCGTCATCCTATTTCTTGGAAACGTGAAGTGGTGTTGCCCAGGGCGATTCTCCTAGTTGAATAAATGCAATTTCGTTCTAGATTGGCGTGGTGAGTCGGACACATGACGGGAGCATTGGTTGATGGTCGAACAGGTATTTGAATCGCTCCAGACAGCTCCGACATTGAAAGTTTCTTATCCTTGATTTGACGGTATTGTGTGGGAGAAGGCTCAATACGAGAACTATGTTGCTTTTATCGGTTGTTGTTGCACCAGCCGTTGGACGTAACTGTTGAATTGTTCGTCACCGCAATTGATTGTTAGTTGGTGCGCTTGTAGGAAATCTTGGGTAAATATAGGTGGAGCTACGTCGGCAATGATAAATCTCCATCGACACCATTTGTTAGCGCTGTCGAGCCGGAATTGTGCCCGAAAATCATGGCTTTTGAACGGTGTGGCGCTGTGAGGCTGTCGCAGTTGAAGTCGGATATCGGTTGATGTCGGCAAAGCGAAGGACAGCGGCAGCAAACTTCTGTCACTGTCGGTATCAATAAGCGTCATGTCGATTGGTTTGGCGGCATTGTGAATCGAGTTTACTCCATCAACTACCGCTGCGATGACGAAGCGTTCCAGTTTCGCTGATTTCGGCGGGACCATTAGCATGGGTCACATTTCTTCGCTTGATCGCCAAACTTATTGTAATAATAGCAGTACACGCCTGTTGTTCTAGAATCGACCGGAATGTGATGAGGACCGTTGACTAAAATGACGATTAGGGCTGCGATCGATTTTACGATTTTGGCTTAGATTTGGTCTTCGTCGAATCTGTAATTGGTTGACTATTGCGCACATTTTGTCCTTGCGACGTTTCACTTGTTCCATCTCATCACCAAGTATCGTTCTGCCCGACCATACTGCAGTTTGTGCCAGAGAGAATCATTGTTCCATCATGCGATCGGCTAATTCCGTCGGTTTGCCGGCCGAGAGTTCTGATAATGAGGCCAGAACCATGCGAACGGATTCCGATAACATTTCGTGGAATCGAAACGGAACCAAGTCGCCGTTGTTGGGTGCAAGCCGTTGTAGTTGTCTCAGCGCGACAGAAGGTTTTCGTTCTCTGAGTTGTTCTGCGAATAACTATCTCAGTTTTCTTTCGTCATTGACTGTCAGGAAAGCGATCAGGTTTGCTTTGATCGTTTGGTAACTATCTTTGACGTTGACCCCTGATTAGAGGATGATGAGTGCGGGCAGAACGCACAACAAGCTGTTAAAATCCGTTGATTCTACAGTGATGCCAAGGATTTCGTCCACTTGATTGAGCCATATTCCAGCGTTTTTTTCGAAAAATTCTAGCACTTCGATTTGACATCCTCAGGTGTTAATTTTTGTGCGGCATTTTGTCGATAGTAGTTGTGTGATTACGAACACCTCATTATCGTTCTCCGTACTGAGAAGAACGACCATGTCTTTTTTGTGGTTCGCATTTTGAGATCTGCTTCGCCTTGACGGAGTATCGAGACAGTTTGTGCTTTTATTGCTTTAAGAAGGTCACTCCATTGGACTGGTCCTAGATTTTATTCGACAGTCCTCTGAAATGAGTCGCAATAAGCTAAACGACGTGGCGTTGCGTCGACAGTTGATCGATAACGACATGTAGAATGTGTCTATTGATGGCTTGCTTAACCGAACGCTTGGAAATATTCCTCGATAACAGCAACGTTGCCGTTGCCACACGAAGAACAGTTCACTCTGTTGGATGGTGTCTTATCTATGTTGCCTCGTTGTTGTTGTAGACCGAAAAATCCAGATAACTATGATAAACCAGATCGTCGGAAACCACTGTTGATTTCTGGTGCGGATTGCTCCACGTCGTTGTGTCCTTGGCACAGCCAATTAAGCAGTTGATAAAAACCCTATGGTTCCTGGAATAGCAGTTTAACTTTCCGTGCCGCATGCCCTATTCCAGAAACCATGGTGACGAATTAATCACCGTTGTTTTCCGTGCCAGACGCGTTATCTTGAAACTGTCCGCGCGCGACTCATGGTTAATTCTCAATCCTGTTGTCATTTTCTTGCTTCGGTGGAAAAGCAGATGATTGCCTTGCGTATTGTTTACTCGTTAGCACCGTTGTTTGACATCGATTGATTTGGTCCGCGAATTGTTTGCGCTTTGACACCGTTGTTTGGCACCGATTGACTTCGAATGTCGTCGCGTTTGTATGCTAAAGGCGTGGTTGGCATAAGATTTTCGTTTGCCAATGGGTGAAAGATCCGTCGACATATCACATTGACATCATCGAAGGTAAAACATACTCCTTCACGCCCTTCAACACCTCATCATACAGCTGTAAAGCTGATGGGCTTCGCCTCCAAGCTTCCCTGTCATCTTAGTTGCCCGGCTATCATTGGTGTCCCATGCCATGATGAATGCTGACGATAGCATTCCGGTGATTCAACCGATGTCGTTGTGCCACTGTTCCCGGAATCGTGATTGAGGAGCCGTTGTTAAATACAGTGGTTGCTGTAATAGCAGCTTAACTGTCCTCGCTGGACGCTCTATTTCAGAAACCACTGTGTCGGGTCGGGTTGGCGTCAAACCTTTTCTTTTATTTGTTTTGCCGTTGAGAGCTTGAGCGTTGTTCTTCCACCGACCGTGGTCCTTGCCTCGATCCCTTTGTTCGCGTTTAGCAATGAACGATCATGTCGGGCTCACCAATGTATGACCCTTTGGTTTTACTCCTTTTCGTAAGAAAACCAAAGAGTAAATCTTTATTAATAAATACAACGGAGAGTAAAAAGCATGATTGCGGCGCAGTGTCAGGCTTTTACTGCGAAACAACTGAAGAATAGGAGCTAAGCTGATCTTACTTATATAGGAAAACTAAATGGTATGCAAATTAGCTAGGCTAGTCTAACCTAGTCCAGGCAATATTGAACCGGTTTCTATGTTTATTTTCAATTTCGACAGAGCAGCTTCAAACTGGATTTTGGGCTGCTACATTATTACCTAGTATTTACGGTATATATCACATTAAATTTGGTTCCGTGATTCTAGTAAATACTGGACTAAACTGCAACTGCATTATAATTATGAAAAAATTATATTAAATAATACGTGCAATTCTTATGTAATGCGAAAGTTATGTAGAGGTTGTCAACATACATGGAATACCAGAATATAATAAAAGAATTTTAAGTTGTCAAGCTTTGCTGACTACGTCGTGCCTTTCTTTTGTTCGCGAATAATGTCTAAAATGAGCTTTGGCTAATAATAAAATATATTTAATTTTCGCTATAAAGGAGCTCAGCTGGATCTCGATGTAACTAACAACTTAGTCACTTTTCCTATAAAGAATCGACTCGAAGAAACAATCGGCGGTGGTAATGAGCGGTACTAGTTGGCACGACAAAATCGATTTTTATTATCGAGCTGCTTGCAGCGGTGCCGCTGCTATTCGTAGCACGACGTCACAATTATTGCAGCAATTAGTAGCTGCTTTATTAAATTTTGCAACGAACACTACAAGCTATGTCGTCTTTGTTAAAGCCGAACTTGAGTCACAATTTAAAAGGCTACTAGAATCAAACACGGTTGCTGATAACTGCAATTATAATTGTCATTTTGATAACAACAATAGCACTATCATTCCTAATGCTAAACCTCGAAATTATTTAAATAGTTTTTGTACTATTATTATTATCAAGCAGTATTACCTAAAAAATTTCCATGATTTTGGGTTCAATATTTACTATACTACCCAAACAGGTCTGGTTACTAATAAGTTTGATAAGGAATTAAGTGTTTTTACGACCAGTTTTCGCAAAATTGAAGTTGACATTTTTGTTGAGTTGTTATTCTTATTGATTGCAATAATTTTGCCACCAAGACAACAACAATTGTTACACAAACAATTTGTAAAACGTCGCCTGTCAGAAACATCATTAATAAACAAGCATTCGATAGTTATTTCCAATCCGCAACACTATCGCCTTCAGCAGCAGCCGTTCAAATGGACCCGGTTGTCGATGTCGACAGTAATTTTCTAATTGTCGATCGTTCACCTCGTCCACTAACCGAGCCATCAACTCCGTCATCGTATCAACAACAACAACAACGTAATCAGCGTCAGCGTAATTTGACGTTGCTTCCGTCGATTTATAGTAATAATCCAACGAATACTAGTAGCGGTACTGGAAGTGGAAGCGGAGCTGGTAGCGCTATTGTGGTTAATGGGGGATTAACAACAACGAGTGGAAATTATAATAGTAGTTCGAATACTAATACAGCTCTTGTCAGTCAAAATCATATCGGAACGAACGGGTAAGCAGATGCCGTATGGAAGTGACATGCTTCTTGTGTTAAAATATTTGGAGTCTTTTCGGTTATATCTCCGCCAACCTGAAAGTAATCAATTTTGAACATATATACTGTGAGAAAATCTCTTATTCGATATTTTGGGTTACCAGGTTCACTGTCATTTGGTATGTACCGAAATTTTCGAATAATTTTGTCGTAAATATGACCCAAACGAACATTTTCTCAACAGCCTCGATAATCTGAGACGAATTATCACAGTGTCTTCATAGTTGATGATTTCGGGCTGGGGGTTATATATAACCGATAAGAGCCACGGATATAACCTATATTCAAACGCTTTGGTTATCGACACGAGTCTCGCAAACGTGAGGTCGCATATTATGATTCTCCTATGTCTCCTAGTCTTCTTGGCCAAGATACTACAGCTGCGTTGCTCCAGGTTCAAGGCTACTACATACCTGAAAAGTCGGTAGAACGTTGCTCAGAATACAAACTGGTGTCTTTATTTTATTGTGCATTTATATTTGTGTTTGCGTTGCGCTAGTGATTATCTTACGACACGAATAGGAAACTTTCTGACAATTTTGACCCCACTAGCACTGCAAGCTGTAATTCTTCTCAGCAATATACGTCACATCAAAAATAGAGAACAGCTTCTTCTCAGTAGCAGTTTTTGTCAGAGTAGCCATTTTCGAGCTATCTGCTAATGCTTACAACATAGTCCAGAAAATAAAGTTTTCGAAGTTTTGACTGAGCTAGTTACTTGCTCGTTGGGGGTGAATGATGCGTTTATAGAGTTATTTAACACGTTAAACACTAACACACTGCTTTCGTTGGTCTGAACCTAAATTGTTTATGTAGTTAGCCCTGCAGAGCTATAAAAACGCTTGCTCAGATTATGCCATTTTTAAGGCAGATGTATTGAGAATCCTAGAATGAGGCTACTAGTTTAAGGAATTGCTAGCCGCATTTGCTGTGACGAATTGCAAGTGCTTAAACATACATCATTATATGCTATTCATCTAATGAAGTAAGTGCGCGATTAGGTGAACTAACAGTTGATGAAACATTTTCTGATACGCTGAGTGCGAAAGTTGTTTAAATTTGAAATCCCAGCCATATTTTTTGTGTTATGATAAACAGTTCGACCTTAAAGATACTTCCGGTTTAAAAATTTAAGACGACGACGTCGAAACATGTTGCCAGTTCAAAAAATTTTTAGGTATGCTTTTACTGAAGTACAACTCTTTTATTTGTATCAAATAGCTTAAAGTATTGCAACAAATAACGACAAAGAACTTTCAGAGTTTTACGTCAAGTCAATTATCCTGTTTGGAAGTTTTTAGAACGTATGATCCTTACTTTTAATATGCCATGGCCATGATGACACGTATGCTATCACTTCTTTACATATTAGCGTTTGATAATGCTTTACATAACCGGAGCACCCGTGCTTAACTAACGAGATATTTCTGTTTTACCTATGACTGTCTTGTTTTAGACGGACAAGCTTTAAAAGTCGAACCGGAAACTCATACGTCTCCTGTCAGCTGTAGTAGCTGTAGTAGTTATTTGTGTTTTATGATGCTGGTTTTTTAATATGCGACGAATGATCTTTTATATGATAGATTGGACTAATTATATGCAGATATATTTCTTTGTAGTTTTTTGTACAGTGTTCATGTATATATTATTTAGGACTTGGCGAATTTGATATCATCTCTAGTTTTTTTGTAGCTCGAATCTACAATTTGGGTCTGACTGCGACTGTTTTTACTGTCGGCTTCTATATAAGTGATGTTAAATTTGAAGAATTTGCGTAAATACACCTCTTTAAAAGCTTCCTGGTGGCTGAGATTGCATCACGCTAAAGCTAGACAAGTTATTATTATAGCTAAGAGTAAGTTAATTTTGGCTGTATGTCCGTTGTAAAGATTAAATTTCTTACTAGTCCCGACTGATGCCTAGTACTAATGCTATTTCAAGCCCGTTCTAACATAGTTATCGCTCATCGGCTATTCGTAACATCGTTCCGAATATATAATTTGACCGCCTACGCCACGGCATCTTTGTAAACGCAAGTTGCATCAATTGTTTGAGGCACGTTTCCACGCCCCAGATACCCCAGGTACTTTGGAAGCATTTTTGCCAAGCCAGGTTACGGTATACTGTCATAACGGCAGTCGTGTAGCAAGGGCGTAGCCAGGAATTTTGAAAAGGGGGGGGGGGGGGTCGCGGCCCACGGTGGGTACCTAAAAGGGGGTTTCGGGGAGTCCCTCTCAGAAATGTGAAAGCGGCGTCCTGGAGGGCAGGTCATTCAGTGAATAACATTTCTACGAGCTAACGTGTACGACCGGAAATAGTTGCAATGAAATTGCATTTCCTAGCCCGGAATAAGAATTGGTATATTAAGTACGCCGTACACAAGTAAAAAATGCAACGGTTGCCAAAATTGCGAATTTTTATACAAAAATGTGAAGTTTGGTCAAAAATACGGTTGAAAGTAATTGTTTCCTATTCCAAGAGAGGCTAGTTTTAGGACAATTTCCGACATAATTTTCAACCGGAATCATTCAAAAAATTTAGTTTAGTTGAACCAAAAGGGGGAGGGTCGCGACCCCTGCAACCTCCTTCCCGGCTACGCCCTTGTCGTGTAGAGAAAGCCCCAACAGCAACCCGCATTGCTGATGCATATAACAACAGCGTAGAGTGGTATTTGGGGGCCGCAGTTCCAGAGTCTTATGTTTAGTCTAAGCCTTATATATAATGTAAAGCTTAGACTATAATTCCACTGACTACTAGTAAGGAAAATTCTTTATAATTTTAGTGCTTTTAGTGCAGCCTAACTTTCGGGATTTTTTAGTCAAATTGGGAATAATTCGTATGTTTTATGTATAACAAAGAAATATTGATAATTTTTAGCCGCACAGGAATGTACCAGGGGGTCATAACTTGGAGAAGTCAAAATTTATCTTGGTGCATGAACTGATAGTACCCTAGCGATGCCGAAATACCTGGTCACCTCCCCTTTTAAAAGTAGTCAGTCTAATAGCCCTCCATGTTGCTATACCTATACAAATTGACGGTATCGCCATAATTTAAAGCTCTATTTAATAAATACTAAACTTTTATACCGAAATATTTAAATTAAAATTAAACTACAAATTAGTAAACTTCAAATCATAGCAAGCTCAGAATAAGAAATAAAAGTGTAAACATTTTCCGGGACGAAATCAGGCTAAATGCTGCTCTAATCAATTAATGCTCCTCCGACTAGTTTGAAACCGCAACTATGCTTAATCTATATCCATTAATATAGATTTTTAGTTACACATTTCTCTGATTCTAAGCATCAGTCAAATTTTGTATTGGAGATCTAGCTAATAATTCAGAGCAACGGTTGTAAACCCATCAGTGGGTAGCGGCAGCACAGCATCCAGTTCTTTAAATAACTAAAATTAATAGGGCATATGCTCATTCAGTCACCATACTGTGCGTATAGCCTAGAATAATTTCATGTCACTTGTTAAATTTACTCCTGGTGTTGCCGGGAAATGCATAAATTGTCTTCATTTATTATTATCTTCTTTTCGTTTTTCGTTTCTTATTGAACGGGGCGCTTCACTAAAGTCAATCTGCATTTCTGATATGTCCACCAACAGCTCACATTGAGAAACCCTGCTGATCCACAATAAAGAACACTATTCCCTTTTGATAATACCTATTGATCCACTTTAAAAAAATTTGTTCCCACAGTAGGGCGAATGTGCCAATCGCTTATAAAGATTTCAGGGTGAAATGATATAAATCCAGCTCTTGGATAAATTATATTTGTTTAATCTTCAGACTTTAAAGATTTAATGGTCATAAAATTTATCCGGATTTATGAAGAAATCGTCATAAGCGAGCTAACTACCTTGCGAAATAGCCAATATAATGTGTCAATATTACGTTAAATCTGTTCACAAAAAGGACAAATACAAATGAAACGCTGACAGGCACTAGATAACCGTTTTCACTGCGGATTCAAAATCGTCAAGATTCTGTTCGCACAAAAGGTGTAAATTTTGGTACTTGTTTCTGATTTTGCCAATTTTTTGTTATAGAAAAACCGCTGAAATTTCCCCATTTGTTTCGATTCGCTATGGGCTATTTCAAAATATGACGGTCAATGGGCGCAGGTTAAATCTACTCGCGCATTACTGAGTAAAGTTATTTTGGTTTCCAAGCTCCGGTATACATCTAGAACTCAGGAAAGAGTGAAGTTCATCCTATTTTTTAATATTGCCGATGATCATAGAACAGCGCGTATAACTAGATATAATCATTTGCCAGCATCACCCTCATTTGCAAAAAGGCGTTAATCACACCGTAAACTTAGTTGTGAATTAAAATTTTCGTGGCGTAAATGGCTTGAAATCTACATAGCTGCAGTAATGATATATATAAACCCTCTTCATGAGACAATGTTTCAAAATAAATTTTTTTGAATCTAGAACCGTGCAGACTTCGTTGTTGCCATTTATAAATGGGTATCGTTGGAATGTAGAATTTGGTTAAATTTTAATAGTGTATGTTTTCATTGTGCACATTCTATTTAGCAAGAAAGTTTATATACATTACAAACATCAGCTCATAATGTTATCAACATATGTTAATGTAATTCTAATCTATTTGTTAGTTAATGTAATTCTAAATCTTTATGTTAAAAGCATGTAGTTCAGTTTTGGTCAAATGATGGGTAAATGTTGCTATTGTCATCTATTACTTAGAGATGCTAGGTTTGATTTACGATAAATATCATGCACATGCGCTTTATGGGGGAATACTAATGCTATAAACTTTATGCCGGTACCAGCCTTTATACCTGGAATAATCTGGTGAACATTGCGTTTTCAAATCAAAATGAATCATGTTCTGATTGGTAACTTGTCATTGAATCGATTCATATGACAGAAATATCAATTTGTAGTACATCAACCGTAACATATTAAAATTTTTATAGTTTCTGTCCTTAGTTGCATAATGTAAACTATTGATTTATTCACCCTTAGTTTACATAGATTGGAATCACAATCATATAAAAGTTAAATTGGGCTGTTAATGCAATTGTTGCAGCGCAGTATGTAGTTAAATAATCGATGCATACTATTTCTTTTTCTAGTATTCTTGATAAATTTTTCTAAATACGGTGATTTCATTTATTCAAATGCATAAGTGTCAAGTTTATTCTTTTTGGAAAGGGCGCTATATCCTTTGGATCGCCTCCATTAAACCACGTATAATTTTAAAATTTTACATCAAATGCCTTAAATGTTAAACTTGCGATCATGACGGTTTTCGAGGTTTATGAAACGATAATATTTATTCAAATTTATAAGCATATAGTAAATATACCCGTTTTGGAATGGTTATCTACCACCTGCTGGGCACGAGTCTGTGCGATAACCTATTTTTCATCACAAACCCACTGGATGTTGGTGTATAAGATATTTGATTCACCGTGTCATATGTAAATATATACATGTAGCGCGTATTGTACGCAAGCAGTATTAGCACCGTGCTAGACAAGTTTAATGTATAATGATCCTTTCAAGTGTTAATGCTTCGACTTCGTTTTTAGCTTTTATCAGCTTATGTAATTATATGCTTCTGTTTCATTGCAACGCCTAATCTGGTTACGGGGACACTTTGCAAGTCCAACGTCAGCTCACCATTCGCAAACGAGACACGACAAACGTTTCGGTTTTGTCTATCCGTATTTAAGCTTAACGTGAAAATTTTACGGTTATTTATCCCTGTCTACGTGACAAATACTGTAACTAGAATTCCTAGGAACGCAAATTCGCCCTTTGTACATGTTTGAAAACTGCAAATATTAATAATGCTTCAAAATTTTCCGCTCCAAGCAGAGACTTGGCTGACAGCTGTTGTACACCGCTCTCAAGATACCTCTTCAGCACGTAATCGAGGTCAGAGCTGTGTCTTGTGTAGCTATTTATGGTCCAGCCATTATGCTTTAGTACAATTCTCTTATGAAGTTAAATGCTTAAACAAATTTTAATGTAGCCCCTTTTCAGACAGTAAGTACAGCTAGTTAAATTGTTGGGTAGATGTGCTTTATGTAAACAGTTCATGGAAATTTTAGTCATATACCCGCAACGAAGAGCTGACGTTGGTTTGGAATATCAGTTATCAGTATTTTACATTTAAAATTAAAAGTTTTATAGACAACAACGATATACATCAAGCAACATTTATATAATATATTACGAAAATATGAGCCAAATCAGATCTTTCCAGCCATTTCCGGAGCAGGGCTTGTAATGATATTGCACAAAATATAGATGACTAAAGACTTGTTTTCGCATGCGGAGCCTTCTGACGATGTTTTTGGTATATATTTAAGATATATATAATGTTTCTTTAAGCAAAATTGGTACTCCTCCATTGGTAATTTAATTTTATAGGGGAAAAATAATTCTGCTGAACGAAATAAATATGCTGATGGTGTCAGTACATGTAATGCTATGTCAACATGCCACTGTATCGGATCGTGTTTGCACGAAATTAACCATTGTTCCATTAACATCTTTATCTCTAGCTATCTATTAGGTTTACCAGATCTTACATTATCTGTAATTAATCGAAATCGTGAGGTTAAAAGCGTTTACTCCAACTACGAATTCCCTGCGTACAGCATTGCTAAGAATGATATATGTATATACCTTGATTATATGTTCTCATTTAACCGTCTCGGTAGCTCAGTGGCGTAACTTGTATTAAATATACTCTAAGTTACTTTTTCGAAATCGTATTCAGTCGTAACGAACGAGCAGTTTTAATACTTTATGTTTTCAAGACTCATATTTACTAGTTTCCGTCGTTCATCGTTTGGGGCGTAATAAATCGTTCGAACAGGCGCCATGAAAGGATCTTTTTAGCCGCTCGTATGTATACGTCGTACCGATTAGTTTTATAGCTTTGAGGTCGGCTACGATAAAATACAAATATATCAGCACAATAAGAATGAGAATGACTTTTAACTATTGCCCGATTAAACCATTAGCTGTGGCAGAAAGAAAGGAGTTAACGGGGACCGGATCTTAAGTTGTTGTCCATTGGCTAAAAGCACCTATAAAATTATCGTCATTATATAGCAAGTAAAATTTCAATGTTTGTACACATTCGCTTGGATTGAGTGCAATGGAATATACCCGGTGCGAGTACGACCCGCTTATAAATTTCTTGGATAACACTTTGGGTTACTTGGATTCGTCTTGATCTAAATAATTTTTATTGACGCTAAGTAAGTAGCGTGATTTAACTGAACAATTTCAAAGTCATGACGTCGAAGCTTAAACAGGCTTTATTGCTTTTAATATAAGTCTCGATTCTTGTTAACGCATCGCTGGCTGTTGCCGGCTGGGCTATCGTATTATTATGCGCACTTTAAGTAAGGTAGGTATTTGCTGTTTTTATACGTATAACTGTTGCTAAAAGCAGTAAAGCGCTGCTGCCTTATGATAAAAATGTTGCATTTGGTTTAGCGTAATTTCTGGTCGTAAAGTAATGATATAGGATTTTTTACAAAACTTAACCCTTATATTTTAACAAATAGAGATGACTTAGCCAATTTAGAATGTGGATGCTGTAATTTGGCACTGTCCAACAAATAGAGGTTACTGGGCCTATAGATATAATAAATTGACCACATTAGGTAAATACAGGTTTCTGGCCTAATATAATGTGTGGCCTGTTCATATAGCAATTTGACCCTGTCGAACAAATAAGGTAACTCCGCTTAATGATATAGTAATTTGAGCGTGTAAAATGATTGGAGGTAATTGTAATAATTTAGTGTGGATGTAGTAATTAAACCCTGTCTAATGATTGGAGACGCCTCGGCCTACTCAGAGCTGCGCGTGGGTATGAGTATCTATGGGCCAGGTCAGGTAAGGGCTTAGATCTTGAAACCGCTGGTAACTGTAGCCCGCACAGCTCAGCATTCTTAGTAATATACTGTTGTATTCTCATAACACACTTTTACTGTGTTATGTCAAGATGTATATATAATCCATATCAAGTTTTAACCGGCCGACCGTGATCTCACCCGACTTCATTAAATTGTATAAAGCTGAAGTTGCTCGAACTTAAAGAGAAAATATTATTTTCAAAATTTGTAATAAGAATTCAAATGCAGAATTTTAGAATGCAAATGTAACCAGTAAAATTGTTTGATGAGCTGCTAGCAGGTCTCAATAAAAAAGTTTGAAGGGGTTTACTCCACAGTTTCAACATAGATGAATTGAACGGTGTACATTGACGATGTTAACGTAACGCGTGGGCGGCCTCGACTCTCCAAATATGATGGTATTTAACGAAACCAAAAAACGTATGTAAACCTATGATAACTACCATGTGTTCCAAATCTGAATTTTCGTCATCATTGTACTATATTGTTCAAATGTGCAAAGCATTGTATCGGTTACTACTACCCGATATGCGGCGTACTGAACCGAGCCGACCCTTATTTTCTTGTTTTGCTTTTGTCCAGCGATGAACGTATAGCATGTCAACGGATTACATTTTTGGTTGCCTCCCATTTGCACCTACCCGGTTCGGACTTCGCTTAACCCAGCTGCCATATATAGTAACATATTTGAAAATGCAGGCTCGGTGTGGAATTAACTTCTGAGAATATGCGAATTTATTGATTCGAATACATAAACATGAAAGTATTTTGTATAATACTTTGCTTTTTACGGTATAGCTTTTTTCTGATGTTTTATTCGATGATCGATGAGTTTCGATGATGTTCAAGCTGGTGGTTTTTACGTTTAGTTCGACTGCAGCTTTTTATATCAATATATTGGCTTAACTTCAATAAGTTTTTGACGCCAGGCGATGTCGATTTTGATAAAATCATGTTACTTATAATAATCATATTATCCCGTGCTAATCAGATAACTACCAGCACCGCTATATCTTGACGTCGACATGAGCATTGTGCTCGCAAACCCATATAGATAACTTTCTGGAAGCTTCAAAATAGTGCAAATTAAGTGACACCGACTTTATCTCGTTTTCAGTTTTTAGTTTAAATAAGTATATATTGATAATTATATGAAATTAAACTGATGTTAGCAAAACAAGGGGTCTCAGCGCAGCGTCTGCAAGCATTATAATCATGTGCCTATATTAGTAAATATATTTTGAGTTTTTGTTTGTTGTAGCGACGTTGGTGAAAAATCAGTAACAACGACTGCTTTCGATACCTCCGAATATCGCTCCGATATGTCACTTGTGGATCAAATTTATGCTGATGCAGTCACGCTCAGCAATATCCCGCACACCAACATGGCGGATTTACGGCGATTGTTGCGTATTCCCATTGTAAGTTGCGATTTTTGCAATATATCTTGTTTTTTTGCAATATATCTTGTTCGAGTTGCACTTAGGAACGAAATTCGTATGAGTTCCGTGTTTTTTTTGCATATTACAAGTTTTAGCATTGATATAAGATCAATTAAGAACTGGCTTTATTCTTTAAACTTATATATGTGATGCCGCTATTTCTTTTTGATTTTTGCAGGGTCATTCTATTTTATATACCCCGCAGTCTTGCCCCAAATTAAAATGTCGCAGTTTAGTTCTACTTGAATGTTTCTGTGTATATTTATTTTGAAAAATATCAATTATCGATGCGCAATCAGTCGAATGATATAATTTTATTTAGTGATAATGGTAGTCTATAGTCAACACGGAAAACACTGTTAAATTCATGGATCTTCTTGGTTAATAGCCAATAATCTTTTGCGTTTAGTGAACTTAGATTTATCAGCTCACCATTGAGAACAAATAACTAGCACATATCGGTTTTAAGGTAAATAACGTAGAGCATGTTAGTATATTCAAGAGGGTATCGGCAGTACCAAGTAAGATTAGCATATGTTTAACCACATTAGGCAATATCTTTAAGGTCATTCTATACAGGAACAGTCACCTCAGGTGTAAATTGATTAAAGTGCAATAAGCATAATTATACTTCAAATTAAGCGTAATCACACTAGATGTTTTACTAAGCAAAAACTCATTTCACAGGGTCCAGTTACGATTAGTTAGAAACCTAAGATACCTTCATTTTAAATCCGTTCGCAAGATTTCCTTTTTTATTTCGTCAACTATTTTATCACTCTGAATCACTTATATTGGTCAAAATGTATCTACAAACTATGTGTCGTCTTTTTTAATTTTTAAAAAATCCTTTCTCTGGGTTGAGTTATGATACAACACTGTCTTTTGCGAAAAACGGACCTTATTTTCGAGGTGCACTTTTTTCGGAGTTGTACTAGAATTTTTGGGGTTATCACTATCAGTTTATCTGGCTGTTTTTGTTCCTAATTTGTAACCATATTATATGTGGTAGTACGTATTAAATACGCTTGTGGAACTCGTCCAAATATAGCTTACCGTGCTTTTTGATCACGTCAGTCCTATTTTGGTTATTTTTGACTTTTTCTTTATTTTAAATTCAAATATATCGCTTTCAGGGAAAAAAGCAAAAATCGTATATGCAATATTGTGAACGTGCTTCGATCAACTGACCATGTTATAAAATAATATCAGGCATGATTATAATACGGATGCTCTGACCTATGAAATCCAAGTAATCCTGCACGTCTGCGAGCCCTGATCACACAGTTATATACCGATAGCATTTTGGTTATTAGCCGAAGCAACAAATATGGAATGCATGGTAGCAATATATTTGAGTCACGCTATACAATGCTGTAACTAACCCACGTCGCAGTGATGTTCTGAGTTAAATGCCTATCCTGGCTTTGAACCTTATGTGTATGCACATTTATGATCAAAATTCTCACAGCTGTGTTGACAAATAAATTTCAGCCCAGCACATATTAATGTATGTTTCGGTTGAAGTAGGGCGTTGTCCACCGCTCATCTCGAAAACGGATGTTTTATGAAAAGTTTGTCACTGTTGTAACATAATGTAACTGTTCTAAAGCTATCATTAAAATTATTAAAACTCTCCAAGTTACATATAGCAAGCCAGGGGCTGATATCCTGTTTCGTGGCAATCGCAGCCAGAGTTTCCGAAGCACAAGACGTGAAGAGATGCCAGTTCCGACGCGGAAACTCTGCTTCTGAGCAAGCTCGTACCCATTTTGCAGGTGGGTACCGTGGAGCAACGTGGCCTTATTATCATGCCCTGGAGATTATGCGGACAGAAGGGCTCGAACAGGTAGCCTCTTAATTGTCCGCACCTAATCACTGCACTACTCGACCACAATACGAACTTAAGATACTGTCTAATAAAGATGAAAGTCATATCGGCCGCAGTGCGGGTCGGGTCTGGTTGGCGTGCTCGCCCGCGTGTCGGGTCGGGTCAAGCCGTGTTGAGCCCCACCACAGGAAAATATGATGCTCATAACTCAGAAGCGCAGTGCTATTGGTAGTTTTGAAACCTCAGCGCAATGGATTACAGATGGTTGGCAGATCTTGCCAGCTGAAGCACATTAAAATAAAATGTACAAAATGTACCCATGTATGCATGTATATGTAGATATTTTTATAGTCAGGTAATATACAAAACATACTTATGTCCAACCGTATGCGACTCTCTTCGAAAAATTTAGTTTTTTTACTTCTCATAACTCATTAGATGGTGGATGCGTTTTGACATTTTTGCTCGTTGTGTCTTGGCGTCCTGCTGTGCCATTCAATTCAGACCGAACTTATATCCTAAAAAATTCTCATGTATTTTTTGCGTTATATATTATGTTTTTAATTCATCAAATTTCTTTATTAATTACACAGTTTCTGGATTTTGAAATTTGGATTACATAGTTTTAATTATATTTTTGTTCATTCTAATTTGCAGTAAGTTCAAGGGTAGTTATGATATCGCGGCCCATTTGTTTCAGTATGAGCTTTCCTTCTGCATTGATAACCATTTAAAATATCGATAACAGTGCAATAACTTGAACCTTGCAAGGAGATGTTTCTTTACGCTCTGTATGCTAGCTGCGGCTACGCCCCTCTTTCGAAATACAGCGCGATGTTACACAATTATCTGTATTCCATGTCATTAATGTCTAGTTAGATTATAAAGCAAACATTTTCGACTTGGCGAGGGTTTCGAAGTGTCCGATAACCCAAAAATAGTTACTACTACCAGCAGAAAAATGGGCGGAGCGATAAAACAACCCATGTAAATGAAGACTTCCATTGAACCATGCTTGTCTTAGGTTTTGTAGAATATATATTACATGTGATTAAAAAGAAAAAAGTAGGGTCAGGTTTACACGGTTGTCGGGTCGGGCTGGGCAACTCGACCCGAATTCTATCTTTACTGTCTCATGTCTAATACGCATATACATATTTAGCACTACAAACATATGACCTTAATTCAAGCAATATTTAAATGAGTATTTTGAAGAAAAGTGATATGTTTAAAACTGAACACTTTGTTCGTCGTTTCTTCGAAATTATTAAAATATTAACGTAATGCATCGTTACGTAAATACACAACATACATGAGTAACTATTCCACTTACAGTTATATTTTGGGCACAAGATAATCTTAGAAAACGATTTGATATTAAATGTTTGGCTACAGTGCTGAAAGATGCTTTGCCACCGTTGAATATATCCAAGAAAGATATGTAGGTTGTTCTCACCTTACACACTAATGTGCGATTAGGCTATGCATAAAATTTTTCTTAGTGCTACAATTTCTACCTAACTTTAATTCTCTCATAAATATATCACTTAGATGTTTTTCCATATATATAGTTGTAATGAAAACAGACTGCTTTTCTTGTGACAAAACAACTCGCAACGACATTAGATTCTACATTTCCTTAGTTTCATTCGACAGATAGCAGAATCCATCCTTCGAGTTAGCCGTATAAATTATGTTGCTGTACACCGATAATTTCATGTAGTAATAAAATGCACTCTGGCATTGCCCGTTGGGGCATAAACGACGTTTTGCATGTCAATTGTTATAACCCGGAAAGGTATATGCAAGTTCATCACCCACTCGCTCATTATTTGCTTTTTGCTGCAAATGCCTCTCATTTCGAGACACTTATGCGGCAAATAAACGTGTTACATATAATTCTGTCGCTCATCACCCGTCATAACTCCCAAGTGACAACAGGTTACACACTGGGTACAAAAAACAAAGGATCATATATCTGTAATATATGGTTACAAATTTGTTGCACAACCCGGAAAGGTTTTTCCATAAATATTACCGGTATGTCGCAAAACGTTTCGCAGACGCAGAACATTAATGAATTGTTCAATCCGGCACCCAGATATTTCTTTGTTGTATCCCTACGAACTTAATGGTGTTCCATTACTGGGAAGGAATTAATTCGGTTATTTACGATAGCAGTTGCCTCATCATATTGACCGATTGACGCCGACCACTATTGCCCGCGGCATCAGAATGACCTTGCTATCCCATGGTCTTTAGCTGACTTTCAATAACACAAAGAGTTTCAAGAATTTTTTTTGGCACACTGATTGGCGATTACTGCATGTGGTAAAAAATTATTGGTAAACACCTGAGATGGAACGGCGTCACTGTCTCACGACCCAGTAACCCAATGACCTACGGAATGTGTGACCCAGTTTCCCAACTGCCCAGTGATCCGGCCGAAATAGTGACCCATTTGACCCAGTTCTATCTTTGGTATCTGTCATGATCACTCTGAAATTGCGTAGGGCAAAGTGCTCGGTATGGCTTTCCCTATATTACGCACTTTCCATTTTTCCGAAAACAAATGGCACCACGTATACCCTAATTTTCTTCCACATACTTGTGGATTCTTTTGCAGCGACATAGCGCTGCCCAGGCTATACCACGAGGAGGTGATCCGCTCACAGCCCACGGCCCAACCAGCCACCCAAACATATTCACAGCTTGGCCATAAAAGTGTTAAATCGGAACTATCGGAACTGACCCCAGCCAAGGAAAGTACTATGTACGGCTACGTAACGCATCTGCTATCGTAATAGGGCCCAGTCAAGGAAACTGCTAATAAAAACTCAATAATACAGCTATTGTTATAATAAGTGAAAGCGGAATGCATCTGACAACTTAAGGCGCCCAACATTCGTGGCATAGGCGCAACTGGGTCACGACCGACAACACAGCGACCCAGGTACACATCGAGGTGGTGACTCAGTGAACCAGTTCCCCGACGGACCCAGTGACCCAGCCATAATAGTAATAGTGACCCATTTGACCCAGTTTCGTCTCTGGAAAACACTACCCCGAGACTTAGTTATTGGTTCAGGCTTCCTGCGAGAAATCGGCGTTCCGGTCGTATGACTAAATATGATATCCTCCTCTCGACTGAAATCTGCTAAGTTCCGGTAATCGCTCGCTGCAAATTTTTTTCTGGATTTTTGCTAAAATTATTCAGGCACAAGCGCTAACAGCAAGCATCAACGCATTTGGGTTCCTGTGCAGGCTGATTACACCGTTTAGTCGTTTTGCGCAGTGCTGTTACGTCTTAAACTTGTCCTGTCGTTTGCTTAGATTCCGTTGTATCTTTGATTTTCTATGATTTTCGATCTTAGAATTATGTGGCTTTAAATATCACTTTTAAATCTGAAAGTTAAGAATTCAGACTTTCTAGACCAGTTTCGTACACATGGGGTCCAATTACTTGTCCTACGACATGTTAAAAAGTGTGTAACGACTGCATATCTTGTAAATGTTACTTTTTGCTAAGAATACACGGAGTTTCATGGCATTCTCAGGAGTACTTCCGGAGAAATACACCAAGCCAGGACGCATATCCTTTCAATTTTGCACACACCAGGTCGTGTAGTTCAATTTTGTAATATAGTAATAAGATTTTTTGCAATACGTAGGTCCTTTCGCTGTATGCTAATGCTGAAACTTCTCACATTAGTAAACATACATACCTATTTACGCAATGGCAGCCGTCAACAGAAATACTTATTGAACATGAAACCACACACAGAACACTTATTTGACAAAGGATATGTAATTTGGCGTTTAGTTTTGTTACTATCTCATGCCATTCTGTCACTACACTCAAAAACTTGTTACTTATTTGGCAGTATAATGGTAATTATTTAACATAACTTATCATAGTAAACTTGCTGTGCTGAAAATATGTTACTTATTAAGTAGGTTGGTAAGACGTTTAAATGTAACAGGGCCGCTTCGGCCCTGTCACGAGCATTCCAGGACTTTCATACTCAAAACCGTATCGGGACGCGTTGACACATGATCGTTTGTACAACCAACTGTCACTGACATTGATGAACCATTTTGTATAGAATGTATGAACCGTTTCGTATAAAATGTATGAACCATTTTGTACAGAATGTATGAGCCGTTTTGTATAAAATGTATGAACCATTTTGTATAGAATGTATGAGCCGTTTTGTATAAGATGTATGAACCATTTTGTATAAAATGTATGAACCGCTTTGTATAAAATGTATGAACCATTTTGTATAGAATGTATAAACCGTTTGGTATAAAATGTATGAACCATTTTGTATAGAATGTCTGATCCGATTTGTATAAAATGCATGAACCGATTTTGTATGAAATGTACGAACCGATATGAACCGTTTTGTGTAAAAACATCATTGGTATTTGTGAATCGTTTAGTATAGAATTATCACTCATATTTATGAACCGTTTTGCCTAACAATATTACCTGCATTCGTGAACCGTCTTGTACCAAATGTCGTTTATGTTCAATAACCGTTCTGTACTTTTGTCGTAACCTACGATTCTGCTAGGGACGAGTGTAGTGACTTGACCAAGCTATGCGGACATGAGCCCCAACCGACCTGCAAGACCGTGAATAGCGCCTTACGTCGGCGAAAGTGGAAAAGCAGTTGAACACCCAACCGGTAGGCCTCATGTGCTATAGGATTGACGGTCACGACCGTCCGGGAATAGGAGGCCCCTGGCTGCACATTCGAGAAAGCACATTTATTAAGACCGAACTCAAGAATATTAAATTTACGTGGTTTTAGCAATATACTAGGTAATGGTTACAGAAAACAACAAGCAAGACTAAGCGGAACCACGCTTTTGGATGCCTCCATAAGCATGCGGAATGACGGATGCCGGGTCAATTCGAAGGCCCGCCACCGTCTACGATGCCGTGATTCGGAACATAACCACCATAGACGGGTAGAACACGTTGGGGAAGTGTGTGGGGACTTCCTAAACCGCTTCGGACAACACCAGAACGTTGCCTGTGATACGTTGAGACAATCGCTACTTACGCTAGGTAGGATTGTCACCGTGGAACCCGGACTATCACTTTCCATGTAGTTAGGACATATCATATATAAAGTATATACATGTATCTATCTATGTGCGTGCCCTGTGGACAACTTTTTAGGCAAAACCGCCTTGTCTCTGCAGCCTATTGCAGTAGGCAACCAATACAAAACCCCACTTCCCGACCCCCCGTCGTCATACCCCGCGTCAGAACCGGCGCATGCGACCCCTCGTTTTGTTTATCGTGACCAGTTGAACCCAACAATAGGTGTCGAACCTCCGCCCGAGTCCCTGCTGACTCGCTGCAGCCACTCAAAAATGTCTATAAAGCAGCTGCCAACCGCTGATGGGCACCGATAAACCGAGATTTTTCGCACAACTGTAAAATGGGCGAACCGCCCCTCATTAGATTCGTCTCGATGAGACATTTCCAAAAATACCCGGCGGGTCTCGCTCCGCCGCCCGGTTAACCCGTACGACCAATAAATGCGCCCCCCCCATTGTAGCCACGACTCTCTCTAACCGCACCAATTTTAGTACCGTCTTTACTCCTGCCGCCCCAGTAGCGATATCACCCCTCGTTCGAACCGCCGTTGGACGGTGAGTCCAACGATATTTGGCGGGCGTCGCTCCGCCCAACCGTCAACGCAGGAGAGCCCGCTAAAAGCCCCCATACCAATACACATCGGAACCCATGGATGGGTCCCGACCCGTTACTACGTCTAACCCCCTCGTGTTTGGTATCAATCGACCCCGTTTTCCGTCCTGGGATCGAATATGACCCCAGCCCGTCGAAAATCGCCCCGGATCCCCCTTGTCCCGCTTCCCTTCCCACATCCGCCTCGTGTCCTCGCTGTCCTTTCGCTTTTGACCTCGTTCTCTCTCTAACCGACGTTTCTGGTCGGTTTTCTTCTTTGTTGTCGTTGTTCGGATGAGGGGGGAATTTGTCTGCCCTGGAAATCGAAGATTAATCCAAGTTTCCCCCTCCCTATAAGAGAGGGAAACTTGAAAAGATATTGTTTCGAGGGGGGAATTTGTCTGCCCTGGAAATCGAAGATTAATCCAAGTTTCCCCCTCCCCTATAAGAGAGGGAAACTTGAAAAGATATTGTTTCGAGGGGAGTTGTCTGCCTGAAATGAAGATTAAATCCAAGTTTCCCCCTCCCCTATAAGAGAGGGAAACTTGAAAAGATATTGTTTGGGGGGAATTTGTCTGCCTGGAAATGGAGGTGACAATCAAGTTTCCCCCCTACTATAGAGAGGGAAACTTGAAAAGATATTGTTTCAAGAGGAGGAATTTGTCTGCCCTGGAAATCGAAGATTAATCCAAGTTTCCCCCTCCCATATAAGAGAGGGAAACTCGAAAAGATATTGTTTCGAGGGGGAATTTGTCTGCCCTGGAAATCGAAGATTAATTCAAGTTTCCCCTCCCCTATAAGAGAGGGAAACTTGAAAAGATATTGTTTCGAGGGGGGAATTTGTCTGCTCTGGAAATCGAAGATTAATTTGAGTTTACTCCCTCCCCTATAAGAGAAGGAAACTTGAAAATATATTGTTTCGAGGGGGGAATTTGTCTACCCTGGAAATAGAAGATTAATCCAAGTTTCCCCCTCCCCTATAAGAGAGGGAAACTTGAAAAGATATTGTTTCGAGGGGGGAATTTGTCTGCCCTGGAAATCGAAGATTAATACAAGTTTCCCCCTCCCCCTTATAAGAGAGGAAACTTGAAAAGATATTGTTTCGAGGGGGAATTTGTCTGCCCTGGAAATTGGAGAGTTGATTGCAAGTTTCCCCCTCCCATATAAGAGAGGGGAAACTCGAAAAGATATTGTTTCGAGGGGGAATTTGTCTGCTCTGGAAATCGAAGATTAATTCAAGTTTCCCCCTCCCCTATAAGAGAGGGAAACTTGAAAAGATATTGTTTCGAGGGGGGAATTTGTCTGCTCTGGAAATCGAAGATTAATTCAAGTTTCTCCCTCCCCTATAAGAGAGGGAAACTTGAAAATATATTGTTTCGAGGGGGGAATTTGTCTGCCCTGGAAATCGAAGATTAATACAAGTTTCCCCCTCACCTATAAGAGAGGGAAACTTGAAAAGATATTGTTTCGAAGGGGGAATTTGTCTGCCCTGGAAATCGAAGATTAATTAGAGTTTCTCCCTCCCCTATAAAAGAGGGAAACTTGAAAAGATATTGTTTCGAGGGGGGAATTTGCCTGCTCTGGAAATCGAAGATTAATTCAAGTTTCTCCCTCCCCTATAAGAGAGGGAAACTTGAAAAGATATTGTTTCAAGGGGAAAATTTGTCTGCCCTGGAAATAGAAGATTAATTCAAGTTTCTCCCTCCCCTATAAGAGAGGGAAACTTGAAAAGATATTGTTTCGACGGGGGAATTTGTCTGCCCAGGAAATCAAAGATTAATTCCAAGTTTTCCCCCTCCCCCCTATAAGAGAGGGAAACTTGAAAAGATATTGTTCTCGAGGGGAAAATTTGTCTGCCCTAGAAATCGAAGATTAATTCAAGTTTCTCCCTCCCCTATAAGAGAGGGAAATTTGAAAATATATTGTTTCGAGGGGGGAATTTGTCTGCCCAAGAAAAAAAATATTAATTAAGTTCCAACCCCTCCCCTATAAGAGAGGGAAACTTGAAAAGATATTGTTTCGGGGGGAAATTGTCTGCCCTGGAAATCGAAAGATTAATTCAAGTTTCTCCCTACCATATAAGAGAGGAAACTTGAAAAGATATTGTTTCGAAGGGGGAATTTGTCTGCCCAGGGAATCGAAGGTAAATTATAGGTTCCCCCTCCCCTATAAGAGAGGGAAACTTGAAAAGATATTGTTTCGAGGGGGGAATTTGTCTGCCCTGGAAATCGAAGATTAATTCAAGTTTCTCACTCCCCAATAACACAGGAAATCTTGAAAAGATATTCGGTGGGAAAACTTCAAAAGATATTCTTGGGGGACTCGGAAAAGATATTATCCCAACAGCCCTTTCCGGACTAACCAGGGGCGGCTCCTATGGCGATGGAGTAGTCTTGCTTGAATTGACCGAGGGGTGGCAACCTACCCCCTCGAACAATATCCAGGAAGGAGGCAAAATCCCGGCTGGTTGCCTTGATCAATAAACCGACGATGCGCCATGTTATCACCTTAGTTCTATTTTTCAACACTGATATAGCCATACCAGTCCTGAACTAATAACGAATCATAAATATCTTTTTTTGGTTTATGTAAGCTGTTAAAGGCTGTGGCGGCATGAAGAAAGTATTTGCAGGTTGTAAAAGTTATTGTATCACCACAAGTATTAAATGCTGTAAAGAGTAAGCGTTTACTGTCTATTACATTCAGCCATTACTGATTTTGTAAATAAATGTACATTGTTTGATTGTTTGTTAAGTATATATATTATTGTTAGATATTCGTTTGAAAGAAGCCGAAATTATGTTATAGCTGTATTAGGCGAAAAATGATATTTTATTGCACCATCAAACGAACACACCGTTTCGTTCCCTTCACAAATAATCTTTTCCTGTCTGAACTGAACTGAAAAAAGCTCAATTTAATAGTTCTCTGTGTCTCTCTTAGCATCGCCAACGTTTTCGAAGTACAAGGTGGTGATGATGATTATGAATTTTTATGAATTGATTTTCGAGAATATAACTGCTATTTTTTTAAGATTTTACGCCTAAACCACGATAAATAGACAAATAGTTAATCGGTTTTATATTCGGCCATTTTTGGATTGTATATTACCTGTTTCGAAATATTATGAAACACGAAATATCATGAACGAAATATCATGAAACACACCGTTTAGGTGTATATTTTTAGGCGAAATCTCTTGAAAATTAGATTCATTCGCTACTAACTGATCATTTAAATACAATTATATTATTTTGTAATAATTTTCACAGTAAAGAAACTTCTCGTTGAACGGGTTTCATAGTAATATGCTAGATCTAAACGGTGAAAATATGTCTATAAAAGCTGATTTAGCTTACCTGTTTTGAAATTTAAAGATGATTTTAGAACATCAATGATAAGTAATTTGAGCTAAACCTTATGAAAATAGCAATAACGTACACCATGTTTGCTGGAGGTACGGTAGATATTCTCCAAGGGAACTGCTTTTATATAAATTGACACCAAGATTAAGATATTTAGTCAGGAGGGTCGCCACAAAATTTTGACTCCAGGGGCATCCACGCCCTGGTCAATTCAACAAGTCATTATGTTGAACATGTCGAGGGGCATCCACGCTCTTGTCAATTCAACAAGTAATTATGTTGAAAATGTCGAGGGGCATCCACGCCCTGGTCAATTCAACAAGTCATTATGTTCAACATGTCGCGGGGCATCCACGCCCTTGTCAATTCAACAAGTAATTATGTTGAAAATGTCGAGGGGCATCCACGCCCTAGTCAATTCAACAAGTCGTTATGTTGAACATGTCGAGAGGCATCCACGCCCTTGTCAATTCAACAAGTCATTATGTTAAACATGTCACGGGGCATCCGCGCCCTGGTCAATTCAACAAGTCATTATGTTGAACATGTCGCGGGGCATCCACGCCCTGGTCAATTCAACAAGTCATTATGTTCAACATGTCGCGGGGCATCCACGCCCTTGTCAATTCAACAAGTAATTATGTTGAAAATGTTGAGGGGCATCCACGCCCTGGTCAATTCAACAAGTCATTATGTTCAACATGTCGCGGGGTATCCACGCCCTTGTCAATTCAACAAGTCATTATGTTGAACATGTCGAGGGGCATCCACGCCCTGGTCAATTCAACAAGTCATTATGTTGAACATGTCGAGGGGCTTCCACGCCCTGGTCAATTCAACAAGTCATTATGTTGAACATGACGAGGGGCATCCACGCCCTGGTCAATTCAACAAGTCATTATGTTCAACATGTCGCGGGGCATCCACGCCTCGTTATGTCAACGTGTCGAACAAGGTCATTATGTTGAACACGTCGCGGGGCATCCACGCCCTGGTCAATTCAACAAGTCATTATGTTGAACATGTCGAAGGGCATCCACGCCCTGGTCAATTCAACAAGTCATTATGTTCAACATGTCGAGGGGCATTCACGCGCTGGTCAATTCAACAAGTCATTACGTTGAAACATGTCGCGGGGCATCCACGCCCCTGGACAATTCCTAAACAAGTCACCACGTTGAACATGTTGAGGGGGCAGGCACGCCCTGGCTCAATTCAACAAGTTCATCTCACGTTGAACATGACTAGAGACATTTTTTATGCCCTGGCTCAATTCAACAAGTCATTATGTTCAACATGTCGGGCGGCAATATTTGCCCTGGTCAATTCAACAAGTCGTTCATGCTCAACATGAACGAGGGGGTATCCCACGGCCCTTGTCAATTCAACAAGTCATTATGTTGAACATGTCGAGGGGTATCCACGCCGTGGTCAATTCAACAAGTCATTATGCCGAACGGAGGTCGCGCGGGCATCCATGCCCTGGTCAATTCAATAAGTCATTATGTTCAACATGTCGCGGGGCATCCAAGCCCTCTGTCAATTCAACAAGAAATTATGTTGAACATGTCGAAGGGCATCCACGCCCTGGTCAATTCAAAATAGTCATTACTGTTTGGAACATGTCGCGGCGGGGAATCCACGCCCTGGTCTTATCAACAAGTCATTATGTTCAACATGCTCGCGGGGGGGCATTTTCGAAGCCCCTTGTCATTTCAACAAGTAATCATGTTGAAAATGTTGAGGGACATCCCACGCCCCTGGTAAATTTATCAACAAGCCGAACCATGTCGAACATGTCGAGAGGCATCCAAGCACTGGTCAATTCAACAAGTCATCACGAGGAAGGCATGTCGAGGGGTATTTTCATGCTCTGGTCAATTCAACAAGTCATCACGTCCAACATGTCGTGGGGCATCCACGCGCCGGTCAATTCAACAAGTCATTATGTTGTCAACATGTCGCTGGGCATCCACGCCCTGGACAATTCAACAAGCCATTACGTTGAACATGTCGAGGGGCATCCACGCCCTGGTCAATTCAACAAGTCATTATGTTGAACATGACGAGGGGCATCCACGCCCTGGTCAATTCAACAAGTCATTATGTTCAACATGTCCCGGGGCATCCACGCCCTGGTCAATTCAACAAGTCATTATATTCAACATGTCGCGGGGCATCCACGCCCTTGTCAATTCAATAAGTCATTATGTTGAACATGTCGAGGGGGCATCCACGCCCTGGTCAATTCAACAAGTCATTATGTTGAACATGTCGAGGGGCAATCCACGCCCTGGTCAATTCAACAAGTCATTATGTTCAACATGTCGCGGGGCATCCACGCCCTTGTCAATTCAACAAGTCATTAATATGTCAACATGTCGCGGGGCATCCACGCCCTGGTCAATTCAACAAGTCATTATGTTGAACATGTCGCGATGCATCCACGCCCTTTTCAATTCAACAAGTCATCACGTCGAACATGCTCCGAGGGGCATCCACGCCCTGGTCAATTGAGTCATTATGTTCAACATGTCGCAGGGCATCCACGCCCTAGTCAATTCAACAAGTCATTATGTTGAACATGTCGCGGGGCATCCACGCCCGGACAGTTCAACAAGTCATTACGTTGAACATGTCGAGGGGCATCCACGCCCTTGTCAATTCAACAAGTCATTATGTTAAACATGTCACGGGGCATCCACGCCTCATTCTAATCAACAAGTCATTATGTTCAACATGTCGCGGGGCATCCACGCCCTTGTCAATTCGAACAAGTCATTATGTTGTAAAATTGTCGCGGGGCATCCACGCCCTGGTCAATTCAACAAGTCGTTATGTTGAACATGTCGAGGGGCATCGACGCCCTGTTCAATTCAACAAGCTCATTATGTTGAACATGTCGAGGGGCATCCACGCCCTGGCTCAATTCAACAAGTCAATTATGTTCAACATGTTGAGGGGCAGTCCACGCGCTGGTCAATTCAACAAGTCATTATGTTGAACATGTCGCGGGGCATCCACGCCCTGCGACAATTCAACAAGTCATTCGTTGAACATGTTGAGGGGCATCCCACGCCCTGGTCAATTCAACAAGTCATTACGTTGAAAATGTCGAGGGGCATCCACGCCCTGGTTCAATTCAACAAGTCATTATGTTCAACATGTCGCGGGCCATCCACGCCCTGGTCAATTCAACAAGTCATTATGTTCAACATGTCGCGGTATTTTTCTACGCCCTTGTCTGTTCCTGCGCTCAGTGAGGGGCATCCACGCCCTGGTCAATTCAACAAGTCATTATGTTGAACATGTTGAGGGGCATTTAGGCCTGTCAAAAAAAATATTTAACAAGTCATTATGTTGAACATGTCTTTAGGCATTTACGCCCTGGTCTAGTTCAACAAGTCATTATGTTGAATGTAGATAATGTTTTATTTTTTTTTGTTGTGTTTTAAAAAATTATATGATTTTGGGGAGATTAGAAGATTAAGGGAGGTATATTGGGGAAAGAATAATAGGGTATGGTGTAGTGGTAGGATGGAAAAGGATGGATTCTGCTGGTTTTCTGATCTTTTTGCTATATTAAATTAAACAGTTTAGTTAATTTTCCAGATTCATTGTATAAGATTAAATACATTTACTATGGTTGATTTAGTAGATCAATATTTGGTGCAGTAATGATATATAAATATAATATCAAAACTGTTTGCTGTAAATATTAATAAATATATTTATTTATTTTATGGGACATAGAGACACAATAGGGTATTAAATGGTTTGTCTATGCAGAGTAAAGTTGAGTTTAAGGTCATTCATCACAGGGCATTTTACTAACGTTCACACAATAACCTTTATTGTGCTAGTAACTGTTGTCATTTAATTTTTGATAAAGTCGATTATTACAATATTAGAGTACAAGGAATGTGGACCAGTTTTAGGCAGCCTAATCTATTAAAAATTCCGTCGAAATGAAAAAGGGTTATTATTTCATGTGAACTTGTTAGTGCGTGGTCCATTTTTAATAAACAGCGACTTTCTAATCTTTCTCAAAAATCCTACTTTTATATAATTCGCAAATGGTACATGGACTTACGTGAGTGGCTATTCAATGTTATCAATATTATCGTTTCAAATGTACCAGTTTAGATGGCCCTATGAAAATTCTTGATTTATCTGGTATTTTATCATGTCAGCTTTATTATTTTAGTAGAAGGATATCTTTCATTTGGTGATATTTTATATGGATAGCGTGAGTATGGACAATGCATAACAGTTCTATGTAATAAGGCTGGCTTGATCGGTAATAAACTATGGTGTTGTTGTCATAGAACATTACCATTATGTGTGTATGTAGATGATATAAGGTTATTAAATTAAGCTTCAGCTATGACGAGCCAAATATAAGTTACTTGTTACATTCGTAAATCCCGGTAGAGCGAGAATCGAACATGGGTCCTTTCGTATGCGCATCAGGCGTGCTAACCACTACACCATGGACCCGTTTGAAGTAGTGATGTCATTTTACCACCGAATTATAACGCTCCGCTGGTAATCTTTACGTAATCTCTACACCAAAGTAGTATGATTTTTGTGTGAACAGCAACAAAAAAAATTAAAACATGTATCTGACATGTTCAACATAATGACTTGTTGAACTGACCAGGGCGTAGATGCCCGTCGACATGTTCAACATAATGACTTGTTGAATTGACCAGGCCGTGGATGCCCCTCGACATGTTCAACATAATGACTTGTTGAATTGACCAGGGCGTGGATGCCCCTCGACATGTTCAACATAATGACTTGTTGAATTGACAAGGGCGTGGATGCCCCGCGACATGTTGAACATAATGACTTGTTGAATTGACCAGGGCGTGGATGGCCCGCGACATGTTGAACATAATGACTTGTTGAATTGACCAGGGCGTGGATGCCCCTCGACATGTTCAACATAATGACTTGTTGAATTGACCAGGGCGTGGATGCCCCTCGACATGTTCAACGTAATGACTTGTTGAATTGTCCAGGGCGTGGATGCCCCGCGACATGTTCAACATAATGACTTGTTGAATTGACCAGCGCGTGGATGCCCCTCGACATGTTGAACATAATGACTTGTTGAATTGACCAGGGCGTGGATGCCCCTCGACATGTTCAACATAATGACTTGTTGAATTGAACAGGGCGTGGATGCCTCTCGACATGTTCAACATAACGACTTGTTGAATTGACCAGGGCGTGGATGCCCCGCGACATGTTGAACATAATGACTTGTTGAATTGACCAGGGCGTGGATGGCCCGCGACATGTTGAACATAATGACTTGTTGAATTGACCAGGGCGTGGATGCCCCTCGACATGTTCAACATAATGACTTGTTGAATTGACCAGGGCGTGGATGCCCCTCGACATGTTCAACGTAATGACTTGTTGAATTGTCCAGGGCGTGGATGCCCCGCGACATGTTCAACATAATGACTTGTTGAATTGACCAGCGCGTGGATGCCCCTCGACATGTTGAACATAATGACTTGTTGAATTGACCAGGGCGTGGATGCCCCTCGACATGTTCAACATAATGACTTGTTGAATTGAACAGGGCGTGGATGCCTCTCGACATGTTCAACATAACGACTTGTTGAATTGACCAGGGCGTGGATGCCCCGCGACATGTTCAACATAATGACTTGTTGAATTGACAAGGGCGTGGATGCCCCGCGACATGTTGAACATAATGACTTGTTGAATTGACCAGGGCGTGGATGCCCCTCGACATGTTCAACGTAATGACTTGTTGAATTGACCAGGGCGTGGATGCCCCTCGACATGTTCAACATAATGACTTGTTGAATTGACAAGGGCGTGGATGCCCCGCGACATGTTGAACATAATGACTTGTTGAATTGACCAGGGCGTGGATGCCCCGGGACATGTTGAACATAATGACTTGTTGAATTGACCAGGGCGTGGATGCCCCTCGTCATGTTCAACATAATGACTTGTTGAATTGACCAGGGCGTGGATGCCCCTCGACATGTTCAACGTAATGACTTGTTGAATTGTCCAGGGCGTGGATGCCCCGCGACATGTTCAACATAATGACTTGTTGAATTGACCAGCGCGTGGATGCCCCTCGACATGTTGAACATAATGACTTGTTGAATTGACCAGGGCGTGGATGCCCCTCGACATGTTCAACATAATGACTTGTTGAATTGACCAGGGCGTGGATGCCTCTCGACATGTTCAACATAACGACTTGTTGAATTGACCAGGGCGTGGATGTCCCTCGACATTTTCAACATAATTACTTGTTGAATTGACAAGGGCTTGGATGCCCCGCGACATGTTGAACATAATGACTTGTTGAATTGACCAGGGCGTGGATGCCCCGCGACATGTTCAACATAATGACTTGTTGAATTGACCAGGGCGTGGATGCCCCTCGACATGTTCAACATAATTACTTGTTGAATTGACAAGGGCTTGGATGCCCCGCGACATGTTGAACATAATGACTTGTTGAATTGACCAGGGCGTGGATGCCCCGCGACATGTTCAACATAATGACTTGTTGAATTGACCAGGGCGTGGATGCCCCTCGACATGTTCAACATAATGACTTGTTGAATTGACAAGGGCGTGGATGCCCCTCGTCATGTTCAACATAATGACTTGTTGAATTGACCAGGGCGTGGATGCCCCGCGACATGTTGAACATAATGACTTGTTGAATTGACCAGGGCGTGGATGCCCCTCGTCATGTTCAACATAATGACTTGTTGAATTGACCAGGGCGTGGATGCCCCTCGACATGTTCAACGTAATGACTTGTTGAATTGTCCAGGGCGTGGATGCCCCGCGACATGTTCAACATAATGACTTGTTGAATTGACCAGCGCGTGGATGCCCCTCGACATGTTGAACATAATGACTTGTTGAATTGACCAGGGCGTGGATGCCCCTCGACATGTTCAACATAATGACTTGTTGAATTGACCAGGGCGTGGATGCCCCGCGACATGTTCAACATAATGACTTGTTGAATTGACCAGGGCGTGGATGCCCCTCGACATTTTCAACATAATTACTTGTTGAATTGACAAGGGCGTGGATGCCCCGCGACATGTTGAACATAATGACTTGTTGAATTGACCAGGGCGTGGATGCCCCGTGACATGTTTAACATAATGACTTGTTGAATTGACAAGGGCGTGGATGCCTCTCGACATGTTCAACATAACGACTTGTTGAATTGACTAGGGCGTGGATGCCCCGCGACATGTTCAACATAATGACTTGTTGAATTGACAAGGGCGTGGATGCCCCGCGACATGTTGAACATAATGACTTGTTGAATTGACCAGGGCGTGGATGCCCCTCGACATGTTCAACATAATGACTTGTTGAATTGACAAGGGCGTGGATGCCCCGCGACATGTTCAACATAATGACTTGTTGAATTGACCAGGGCGTGGATGCCCCTCGACATGTTGAACATAATGACTTGTTGAATTGACCAGGGCGTGGATGCCCCGCGACACTGACACCCCCCCCCCCCCCCCCACAACACCAGCGCTGCCCCCGACATTGAACATAATGACTTGTTGAATTGACCAGGGCGTGGATGCCCCGCGACATGTTGAACATAATGACTTGTTGAATTGACCAGGGCGTGGATGCCCCTCGTCATGTTCAACATAATGACTTGTTGAATTGACCAGGGCGTGGATGCCCCTCGACATGTTCAACGTAATGACTTGTTGAATTGTCCAGGGCGTGGATGCCCCGCGACATGTTCAACATAATGACTTGTTGAATTGACCAGCGCGTGGATGCCCCTCGACATGTTGAACATAATGACTTGTTGAATTGACCAGGGCGTGGATGCCCCTCGACATTTTCAACATAATTACTTGTTGAATTGACAAGGGCGTGGATGCCCCGCGACATGTTGAACATAATGACTTGTTGAATTGACCAGGGCGTGGATGCCCCGCGACATGTTCAACATAATGACTTGTTGAATTGACAAGGGCGTGGATGCCTCTCGACATGTTCAACATAACGACTTGTTGAATTGACCAGGGCGTGGATGCCCCGCGACATGTTCAACATAATGACTTGTTGAATTGACAAGGGCGTGGATGCCCCGCGACATGTTCAACATAATGACTTGTTGAATTGACCAGGGCGTGGATGCCCCTCGACATGTTCAACATAATGACTTGTTGAATTGACAAGGGCGTGGATGCCCCGCGACATGTTGAACATAATGACTTGTAGAATTGACCAGGGCGTGGATGCCCCGCGACATGTTGAACATAATGACTTGTTGAATTGACCAGGGCGTGGATGCCCCTCGTCATGTTCAACATAATGACTTGTTGAATTGACCAGGGCGTGGATGCCCCTCGACATGTTCAACGTAATGACTTGTTGAATTGTCCAGGGCGTGGATGCCCCGCGACATGTTCAACATAATGACTTGTTGAATTGACCAGCGCGTGGATGCCCCTCGACATGTTGAACATAATGACTTGTTGAATTGACCAGGGCGTGGATGCCCCTCGACATGTTCAACATAATGACTTGTTGAATTGACCAGGGCGTGGATGCCTCTCGACATGTTCAACATAACGACTTGTTGAATTGACCAGGGCGTGGATGCCCCGCGACATGTTCAACATAATGACTTGTTGAATTGACAAGGGCGTGGATGCCCCGCGACATGTTGAACATAATGACTTGTTGATTTGACCAGGGCGTGGATGCCCCTCGACATGTTCAACTTAATGACTTGTTGAATTGACCAGGGCGTGGATGCCCCTCGACATGTTCAACATAATGACTTGTTGAATTGACAAGGGCGTGGATGTCCCGCGACATGTTGAACATAATGACCTGTTGAATTGACCAGGGCGTGGATGCCCCGCGACATGTTGAACATAATGACTTGTTGAATTGACCAGGGCGTGGATGCCCCTCGACATGTTCAACATAATGACTTGTTGAATTGACCAGGGCGTGGAAGCCCCTCGACATGTTCAACATAATGACTTGTTGAATTGACCAGGGCGTGGATGCCCCTCGACATGTTCAACATAATGACTTGTTGAATTGACAAGGGCGTGGATACCCCGCGACATGTTGAACATAATGACTTGTTGAATTGACCAGGGCGTGGATGCCCCTCAACATTTTCAACATAATTACTTGTTGAATTGACAAGGGCGTGGATGCCCCGCGACATGTTGAACATAATGACTTGTTGAATTGACCAGGGCGTGGATGCCCCGCGACATGTTCAACATAATGACTTGTTGAATTGACCAGGGCGTGAATGCCCCGTGACATGTTTAACATAATGACTTGTTGAATTGACAAGGGCGTGGATGCCTCTCGACATGTTCAACATAACGACTTGTTGAATTGACTAGGGCGTGGATGCCCCTCGACATTTTCAACATAATTACTTGTTGAATTGACAAGGGCGTGGATGCCCCGCGACATGTTGAACATAATGACTTGTTGAATTGACCAGGGCGTGGATGCCCCTCGACATTTTCAACATAATTACTTGTTGAATTGACAAGAGCGTGGATGCCCCTCGACATGTTCAACATAATGACTTGTTGAATTGACCAGGGCGTGGATGCCCCTGGAGTCAAAATTTTGTGGCGACCCTCCTGACTAAATATCTTAATCTTGGTGTCAATTTATATAAAAGCAGTTCCCTTGGAGAATATCTACCGTACCTCCAGCAAACATGGTGTACGTTATTGCTATTTTCATAAGGTTTAGCTCAAATTACTTATCATTGATGTTCTAAAATCATCTTTAAATTTCAAAACAGGTAAGCTAAATCAGCTTTTATAGACATATTTTCACCGTTTAGATCTAGCATATTACTATGAAACCCGTTCAACGAGAAGTTTCTTTACTGTGAAAATTATTACAAAATAATATAATTGTATTTAAATGATCAGTTAGTAGCGAATGAATCTAATTTTCAAGAGATTTCGCCTAAAAATATACACCTAAACGGTGTGTTTCATGATATTTCGTTCATGATATTTCGTGTTTCATAATATTTCGAACAGGTAATATACAATCCAAAAATGGCCGAATATAAAACCGATTAACTATTTGTCTATTTATCGTGGTTTAGGCGTAAAATCTTAAAAAAATAGCAGTTATATTCTCGAAAATCAATTCATAAAAATTCATAATCATCATCACCACCTTGTACTTCGAAAACGTTGACGATGCTAAGAGAGACACAGAGAACTATTAAATTGAGCTTTTTTCAGTTCAGTTCAGACAGGAAAAGATTATTTGTGAAGGGAACGAAACGGTGTGTTCGTTTGATGGTGCAATAAAATATCATTTTTCGCCTAATACAGCTATAATATAATTTCGGCTTCTTTCAAACGAATATCTAACAATAATATATATACTTAACAAACAATCAAACAATGTACATTTATTTACAAAATCAGTAATGGCTGAATGTAATAGACAGTAAACGCTTACTCTTTACAGCATTTAATACTTGTGGTGATACAATAACTTTTACAACCTGCAAATACTTTCTTCATGCCGCCACAGCCTTTAACAGCTTACATAAACCAAAAAAAGATATTTATGATTCGTTATTAGTTCAGGACTGGTATGGCTATATCAGTGTTGAAAAATAGAACTAAGGTGATAACATGGCGCATAGTCAGTTTATTGATCAAGGCAACCAGCCGGGATTTTGCCTCCTTCCTGGATTTTGTTGGGGGATAATTTGCCACCCCTCGGTCAATTCAAGCAAGACTACTCCATCGCCATAGGAGCCGCCCCTGGTTAGTCCGGAAAGGGCTGTTGGGATAATATCTTTTCCAGTCCCCCAAGAATATCTTTTGAAGTTTTCCCACCGAATATCTTTTCAAGATTTCCTGTGTTATTGGGGAGTGAGAAACTTGAATTAATCTTCGATTTCCAGGGCAGACAAATTCCCCCCTCGAAACAATATCTTTTCAAGTTTCCCTCTCTTATAGGGGAGGGGGAAACTTGGATTAATCTTCGATTTCCTGGGCAGACAAATTCCCCCCTCGAAACAATATCTTTTCAAGTTTCCCTCTCTTATAGGGGAGGGAGAAACTTGAATTAATCTTCGATTTCCAGGGCAGACAAATTCCCCCCTCGAAACAATATCTTTTCAAGTTTCCCTCTCTTATAGGGGAGGGGGAAACTTGGATTAATCTTCGATTTCCTGGGCAGACAAATTCCCCCCTCGAAACAATATATTTTCAAGTTTCCCTCTCTTATAGGGGAGGGAGAAACTTGAATTAATCTTCGATTTCCAGGGCAGACAAATTTTCCCCTCGAAACAATATCTTTTCAAGTTTCCCTCTCTTATAGGGGAGGGGGAAACTTGGATTAATCTTCGATTTCCTGGGCAGACAAATTCCCCCCTCGAAACAATATCTTTTCAAGTTTCCCTCTCTTATAGGGGAGGGAGAAACTTGAATTAATCTTCGATTTCCAGGGCAGACAAATTTTCCCCTCGAAACAATATCTTTTCAAGTTTCCCTCTCTTATAGGGGAGGGAGAAACTTGAATTAATCTTCGATTTCCAGAGCAGACAAATTCCCCCCTCGAAACAATATCTTTTCAAGTTTCCCTCTCTTATAGGGGAGGGAGAAACTTGAATTAATCTTCGATTTCCAGGGCAGACAAATTCCCCCCTCGAAACAATATCTTTTCAAGTTTCCCTCTCTTATAGGGGAGGGGGAAACTTGTATTAATCTTCGATTTCCAGGGCAGACAAATTCCCCCCTCGAAACAATATATTTTCAAGTTTCCCTCTCTTATAGGGGAGGGAGAAACTTGAATTAATCTTCGATTTCCAGAGCAGACAAATTCCCCCCTCGAAACAATATCTTTTCAAGTTTCCCTCTCTTATAGGGGAGGGGGAAACTTGAATTAATCTTCGATTTCCAGGGCAGACAAATTCCCCCTCGAAACAATATCTTTTCGAGTTTCCCTCTCTTATATGGGAGGGGGAAACTTGGATTAATCTTCGATTTCCAGGGCAGACAAATTCCCCCCTCGAAACAATATCTTTTCAAGTTTCCCTCTCTTATAGGGGAGGGGGAAACTTGAATTAATCTTCGATTTCCAGGGCAGACAAATTCCCCCCTCGAAACAATATCTTTTCAAGTTTCCCTCTCTTATAGGGGAGGGGGAAACTTGGATTAATCTTCGATTTCCAGGGTAGACAAATTCCCCCCTCGAAACAATATATTTTCAAGTTTCCCTCTCTTATAGGGGAGGGAGAAACTTGAATTAATCTTCGATTTCCAGAGCAGACAAATTCCCCCCTCGAAACAATATCTTTTCAAGTTTCCCTCTCTTATAGGGGAGGGGGAAACTTGAATTAATCTTCGATTTCCAGGGCAGACAAATTCCCCCTCGAAACAATATCTTTTCGAGTTTCCCTCTCTTATATGGGAGGGGGAAACTTGGATTAATCTTCGATTTCCAGGGCAGACAAATTCCCCCCTCGAAACAATATCTTTTCAAGTTTCCCTCTCTTATAGGGGAGGGGGAAACTTGAATTAATCTTCGATTTCCAGGGCAGACAAATTCCCCCCTCAAAACAATATCTTTTCAAGTTTCCCTCTCTTATAGGGGAGGGGGAAACTTGGATTAATCTTCGATTTCCAGGGCAGACAAATTCCCCCCTCGAAACAATATCTTTTCAAGTTTCCCTCTCTTATAGGGGAGGGGGAAACTTGGATTAATCTTCGATTTCCAGGGCAGACAAATTCCCCCCTCGAAACAATATCTTTTCAAGTTTCCCTCTCTTATAGGGGAGGGGGAAACTTGGATTAATCTTCGATTTCCAGGGCAGACAAATTCCCCCCTCGAAACAATATCTTTTCAAGTTTCCCTCTCTTATAGGGGAGGGGGAAACTTGGATTAATCTTCGATTTCCAGGGCAGACGAATTCCCCCCTCGAAACAATATCTTTTCAAGTTTCCCTCTCTTATAGGGGAGGGGGAAACTTGAATTAATCTTCGATTTCCAGGGCAGACAAATTCCCCCCCTCGAAACAATATCTTTTCAAGTTTCCCTCTCTTATAGGGGAGGGGGAAACTTGAATTAATCTTCGATTTCCAGGGCAGACAAATTCCCCCCTCGAAACAATATCTTTTCAAGTTTCCCTCTCTTATAGGGGAGGGGGAAACTTGAATTAATCTTCGATTTCCAGGGCAGACAAATTCCCCCCTCGAAACAATATCTTTTCAAGTTTCCCTCTCTTATAGGGGGGGGGGGGGGAACTTGAATTAATCTTCGATTTCCAGGGCAGACAAATTCCCCCCTCGAAACAATATCTTTTCAAGTTTCCCTCTCTTATAGGGGAGGGGGAAACTTGGATTAATCTTCGATTTCCAGGGCAGACAAATTCCCCCTCGAAACAATATCTTTTCAAGTTTCCCTCTCTTATAGGGGAGGGGGAAACGTGAATTAATCTTCGATTTCCAGGGCAGACAAATTCCCCCCTCGAAATATAGGGGGGAATTGCTCCCATGAAAGCAAGGGGAAAAGATGAACTCTCCTTCCATGACATACAGGGGACAGTGCGAAACGCACCTCGACATTTCTATAGACTTACCTAACACGCATAACCTGATGAGCGTCATACTGTTCAGCAAAACATTATCAACTTTTGATTATATGTAATATTGATTTGCAACGCACATTACTGTATACATTATTAATGTACCTAAACATTCACTAATAACTACCATGTATATGTGGGGTATCTAAGGGAACCCGATCAACAAGACCACATCCCTCATACAGTTTCGAAGTTGTATTTTGTGTATATCAAACTCGACATTCATCAAACTCTGATGTAATATTTTGAATTTGTCTCCAACCCCCCCCCCCCCCCACAGACGTAACTCTTAAATTCAAACCCCGTCCAGATACGTTCAGTGCACACCTCTGAATCTATACATTTCCACGAATTCATTGAAATCCCTCGTCTTCCTAATCCTATCAAAAATTTCGTCGAAATACAAAATGTGGTTATCTATTTTCGTGTAACTTGGTAGTGCTTGGTGCATTTCGGACCTAAACAGTGACTTTCTAATCTTTCTCCAAAAATCCTACTTTTATATAATTCGCAAATGGTACATGCATCTCTACGTGCAGTGGCTATTCAATGTTATCAATATTATCGTTTCAACTTATGATCAGTTTTAAGTGGCTCTATGATCCTATCCGTTTATTGACCACATGTCAGCCTATTATTTTGGTATAACAGGATCTTTCATCTGTTCTATATCTCACATGGACAGTGTGAGTATGGACAATGCATAACAGTTCTATGTAATAAGGCTGGCTTGATCGGCAATAAACTATGGTGTTAATTATTATTATAGAGAGTAACAACTACGCCGTAGTTAGTAACAGCTTTATAGCTGTTGTGAGTGATATTTAGCATTGGATCTTTTAAATTACCCACCGGCCCCAATCCAAAGTTGTTCAATTTTTAAGATTTAGCGATCATTTCCGTTACATTCAACAGCATTTTATAGATAAAACGTTTAGCGAAACATTCCCGGCAACTACTAAGAAATTAATACAAGCATATACGCTGTGTTATAAGCCATGGATTTGCAATCAACAACTACTATATCGAACATCAATAATGCACAAAATTACAAAGAAACGCTGTGAAAATTGCAAGCAATGTTTGCAATGCATTGAACAGTGACATGCAATCATATCAAACAATGATGAATAATGACAATCACTAGAGGCGGCCAAACAGAGAGAGAGAAAGACTAAAAGAGAAATGACAATTATTCGAAACACGTCAAAATATCGACTCGCTACCAACTTGTCATTGTTATTTATGATAATTGCTCTACCAAATATGTTGGTTGTCCGTGTTGTTCTCGTATTAAATAGTGTTCCTCAAAGGTTTGGCTTCAACTCCGCGGGTTTTTGACAGAAGGCGATGATATCACCAATACCACCATCAACAAGAAACTCCAAAGTGTTCCTCAAGTTTGGCTTCAACTCCGCGGGTATTTGACAGAAGGCGATGATATCACCAATACCACCATCAACAAGAAACTCCAAAATGTTCCTCAAAGGTTTGGCTTCAACTCCGCGGGTATTTGACAGAAGGCGATGATATCACCAATACCACCATCCAAGAAACTCCAAAGTGTTCCTCAAGGTTTGGCTTCAACTCCGCGGGTATTTGACAGAAGGCGATGATATCACCAATACCACCATCAACAAGAAACTCCAAAACAATTATTTCTAAACCGGTGATAACAATGGTAAAATTGAAGTAAAATGGTTTCGGCGAGCTGAACCCTTTCGTTCGTATATTGACACATTTGTCGCAGCGTACATTGTGTGGCGAGTTTGCCGTGCGGTGTGTGTTTGCAATAGCATTGTTGATGGCCCGCTTTGTGTCGTTCCTTAAGGCACCAAGCAACAGCTCCTAAATACAGTGTTGGTTAGGGTACACGACTGACACCCCGACCGATCTAAGTTCTGTGAAAAGTGTGTAAACTTTTGTAACATAATAAAAATATTACGACAAAGAATATGAAAATTTTTTAGCTCAAAATTTAACAAAAATATGCAAAAATCTAAAGTATCGCAATTTGCCCAACATATAATAAGTTTATTAACCAAAAGCATACTAGTAACCGAATAATGACGGCAACAAAGTTTGCATCACGCATTGAAGTCATCATAGCAAGCTCGAAGTCGAAACCATTAGAGCTTCTACAATGCTGTTGCGAAAAAGGCGCGTTATAAATGCCATTATTATCAACTGACAATGTACCAGTAACAAAATATTTCAGCAAGCAAACAAAAAATACTGCATAAACTGATATTTGGCCGGAAAGGGAATATTAAAGTTATATTCGTTGAGAGCAGTAAGCGATAGAACGCAAGAATAAACGGAGTAAATGCATTTTTTCAAAGATTTCTACCAAATTTTAGAAACTGACCTAAGTCAACTTTATTCAGTGCTTTTCAAAACCTTAGTGAGTCCACTACGTTTTCAGAACCAAGGCAGCTTGGTAATTTGTTCCATGGGTCAATAACGAGCATTGCAAAACTGTTTTAGCAAGTTTGACAAGAACTTTGGTTTAATAAGTTGTTGTTATGACCACGTGTAATGAAATTGTGAGACATTAGGAATAAGTTAGCGCAACATCGTTTTAGACAGTTTGACAAAAACTTTGATCTAATAAGTTTTCCTTGATGTTCACGTCACGTATACTTGAATTGTGAATCTTGATAAATAACAATTGGCGCAGCAGTCAATTTCCCAATTGAGACACTTAAAGGACTTGATATAAGTTTGTGCTTTGGATGACCTAAATTCCTGTAAAATTCTATACAATTTTGAGCAATACGTTTTAAATATGTGAGCACAACTTTAGAATAATTATTAAAATGTCAGCTGCACATGTTTGTTATAAATGGCACACGAATTTTATGCAAAAGACTGAAACTCTAGGACAAAAATATCTGGATAATAGACATAAAACTGGTAATACAATGCTTATACTGGATCGTACGCCACCTTCAAATACACCGGTGAAACAACGGGTAACTCATTACCAACTGAATTAGGATTTCATAGATTGTCTGCCGACTCATTACCATCTGAATTAGGATTTCATAGATTGTCTGCCGACTCAGTACCACCTGAATTAGGATTTCATAGATTGTCTGCCGACTCAGTACCATCTGAATTAGGATTTCATAGATTGTCTGCCGAATGCTCGAAAGAAAAACTACTCAAAACGCGTGGGTCCTTGTGACTGATATATTATGAACAGTGCTGCAGATAAAAACGACTCTTCATAAAGCCCTGATACTCATAGTCATATATGTTTTATCAAATTTGCATAAGATCATAAGCCGCAACTTATAAGACTAGATACGGTGTTTTGTTTAAGGACAACCTAAATCGTTACCACAGCAATAAAAGTAGTCTATTAGGAGACACTAAAATGTCGAATTACGATAGAGCGAATAAACAGATAACCCGGAAATGCAGCTCATAGCTGCACTTTCATTGGAATTGCAGTTTCGTATTAAAATATTTCAAGAACTTTGAGAAATCTGACATGTTTTAGGTGTTTTCGAAATGGATTTTTCGATTCTGACTCAGAAATTTAGCTTTCTCGTAAACAAACTTTGATGACATATTCCAAATCACATCTTACATGCCTTGCATAAAAAGCGTTAGGCTTTCCATCTGAGTTGACACCGTTTTTATGCAATGCAACAAACTTCGAAATAGAGTCATGATCGCGATAAGACGCTATTTCCAAAATATTGTTCAAATATAGGTATGATTAAACGAGAGAACGTCTCTTACTTCCCATAACAGTTATTTCGGATAATCCTCAAGGAGAGAGGAAGTGTTTTGGCTTCATTTTACACAACGCCCTATACACAAGGTAAGGATTAAAACTGACCCATGAAAGATTTTGGCTGGCAATGAGCAATTGCTGATTTGGAATAGTTCCATCGTCGATTATTCAAAACGCCTGAGGATGTATTAAAAACTGATCAACTACATTAGTGTAAAGATTTACATCGATTCAGAATTAGGATAAGTATACTTAGAAGTTCATGACCTCTGCTGTTGCATTTTAGGTCCTCCAAAGCAGGGGCGTAGCCACTAGTTTAAAAATTAGGGGTCGCTTTGAAACAGAATTATAAATGTGCTATAGAATCGTGATAGCTGATTGGCAAAACAGGTTTCCAAAGCTTATACGGACCGCCGTTTGCTGCAAATTGGGTATTCCAGACCGGTATGCCCGCGGTGCCTCAAGGTTGTTTTCTTTGCTTAGGGTTGGGTTTTTATTTAAATGTATTTTACTTAATTTCAACGATGCTTATGTGAGCGTAATTATCAAAGAAGTTTGCACTTAACCGGAACACACCTTAACCCTTAACATTCAAAATAATCGGTACTACAGAATCTTAAATAATCTTTGATCCCCAAAAATATAACTTGGGTTAAATAGTGAAACAATCGTTTTAGGTTTGTTTCAATATATTAAGAAACCCAAGCGTTGGGAACCAAGGATGTCAAGACGGCTTCGCCTTTTTTTAAAGCACACAAAGTCAGGACTATAATAGGAGAAGGTCTCTTAGCCAAACCAATATCACAAAGAGCTCAAAACCCAATGTTTAGTCTTTTGGATTTGCCGCTTCTATATTGAGCCATCTAATAACAATAAATTTTAAAAACCATAAATAATGTTGAAATATGTACATAAAGACGTATTATCATTTATAAAAGTCTAAAGGTTTCTTCTCAAATGAACACAATTCTTAATATTGTTAAAGCGAAAGTTGAAGAAAATGAAACTGATAACAAAATGGTGTTCGGGCAAGTCCCATTTTAGAATCTATATGGACGTGGAAAGAATGGATCGAAGCCGGTCCCCGTTTTCCGAAAAGCGATCGATGCTCGGTTTCTGTAGACTTTCCTCGTCTTTGAGTGGTTCCCCCAACCATTTTTAAGTAGCACACTGCGCCACTGAGAGTCTTATAGTTATTGACATATATTTGTGAGTGCTTACTAGAGATAATGATAAGATAAACCGATATTTTAGATTAGAAATAATGTATGTTGGTTTATAAAAGCTTTTCGGATCTTTCAAACGATCATGGAAGTTTCTTCTTTCATTTTCGTATTTTTATCGAAAAACTAGGAGTCAACAAAATGGCAGAAAATTTAAACAAACAAAGATTAAATAGCAAAATATATGAACCCCTATGTAAAAAATTTATATATACCGAAATATATAAATAATCAAATCTATGTGGGCAACGTAAACTACAGACGAAGATGTTTCAAACAAAGCGTTATTCAAGCGATGAAATCACGTTCGGATTGTTATTGACATGACATTATAGAAATAGTCAAAAAATTACTGATATATTTTGGCAAATCGGTTTCAATAACAAACAAAAAAGCAGATATAAACTCAGCCTGCGAAAGACATTTCGTTCATTCTGTCCAATTCCAAGACTTGAGGTTATCCAGCGCTGGACTGACAGTTTTTAGACGAGGGATTTTTGAGTGCTTAACCAAATTTAGGCATTTCTATGGTTTACAGTGTCTTCTTTGTAGGACAATAACAAATTAGCAAATCTCTGATGTGAGTCAATCATCAATAAATACCCAAATAGTAAAATCAAATGGTTTTTCGTTGCCAGACTTGTATTTTAGGGAAGCCAATGTCAAGGGTACAAGTCAGTGTCAGGGACTACAATGTGATTTTTATATTTCCAAAATGTAACATTACGTGATATTTACCCGGCCTTTGAATGCAACCTTAAATTTGAGATAAACTTGTATTTAAGCCAATTACCACTGGCAAGCAGAAACAACACATCACTATCTCCCAATGTTGGTTGCAACTGAACTGCCACACCACAGTGCAACAGTATGAGATTGATATTTTTCAACTGTTTTTTTTTCAGAGGGACATGGACGGACATTACCTGAGGCACCCCCCCATCTCCAGCTACATACCCATTTCATTAGTACGTACTCAGAGGTGTCGCAAGTGGGCTAAGCTAGAGGGCACCCCCTCCCATATTTTAGTCACAACACTGAAAACTTAATTGATGGAGTTATAACAAAATAGATGTAAACGCCGATCCTTCCAAAGAGCCTGCAACGCCCTGGTACAATGTCACCGGTTAGTTTACCCATCATCCCACGGAACAAAGCCCAAATTTTAATGACGATGTCATCCGAATATCATTTTCTACAGTATCATTTCCATTTTACCCCGGTTGAAAACTATGTGTTTCAAAATTTTAGTCAGTGGCCTTCTGATAAATCGATCGCACACTGCGAGCAATATCAATTATTCATCGCTGAAAACTGTTCCTGTTGCTTGCTGGTGCCAGTAAAGTTTAAATTATTAATTGTTATGTGCGTGGAACTGCAATTAATTTTTAAAAACAAACCTTTCGATAATATTTTAAAAATGTTTCCATTTTCAATAAATTTTAAACTTTATTGTATATAATGTTGCTATATCAAATGTATCAAACAATAGAAATACGTGTATATACAATTGACTTTTGAAAACAGTATATAATATAAATGGCTATTTCACGAGTAAGAGTCGGGAGCCCGGCACTGCTATCAAAAATTCCTGGGTACCCCCCACGCCATCTGAAATTTCTGGACTTCCTCTGAGCATAAGTTTTTACAACACAAATTGGAACAACGTATTTTCGGCTGTGAAAAGCCCAGAACCCCACGGTCCCATTTATTATCTCTCGATCTATGTAAGCGGTGTCCCAGCAAAACAGACCCCAAAACAAGCATGATTTATATTTATCGCCTAAACTCGAACTGATATAACAATATATTTGCCATTTATGACCGTTCGGTCGGTAGGTATTATCAATACCTACAATCTTTCATGAAACGGTACAACGCTCCGACTATTATATCGGTGGGACCATATCATAGAAATTGAGAGGTAAACTTTCTTACATGAAAATATGGCTAAGAACAAATCAGTAAGACTTATTCCACTTACAACTGATTTTCGACTGCCAAATATATACACACTTTGTGAACTTTTAACGCTTTAATGATATGTCTAAATCAGGTTGAGGCACGTGGCACGTTATTCAGATTATTTGTGAGGGGGCACTCATAATAAACAAAAATAGCGAAGCCGCCGTAAAGAAATTTGAAGTGGCGGGTGCCCCAAATCCTGCGCCCCCGAATTCAAGACGCTTCAAGAATGCCTCACAAAAGGTGGCTTGTGAAAGTACAAGCACTTAAGCGGATATACATCCGTAAAAAATCCCTAATTTCATAAGGATGTTACTGAAAAGTATAAAACCAGTCATAATTTAAAAGTTAATGGAATTGATTAAGGTAATACAAATGTCAAATTTTCTACTAATTTCGGTGCGATAAATTTAGGTTTGCCTTAAAACTTACAAAGTATCTAAAGTATGCTCACTGGACGATAGTTCTGTTTAAGTTAGTAATTTGTTGGGTCAGCCGCTTGGAATTAAACAGCAGGAACGTCCATAGTTTGATTTGTCAACTGCACTAAGAACATCAAACTATCTAAAGATCAAACTATCTAAAGATCAAACTATCTAAACGTCTAGAGTACACGGAAAAACAGCTGTTTCACAGTAAAATATTTCCACATTATCTCGTGGAACACTGGATAACTAAAAATGAATCACGTTAAATTTCGCCCACTAATTATCGTATAGCAGCCTAACGCCAAGCCTAAGTCAGAGTCTAAGCTTAACCTGGGCTCACACTTAAATTTTAAATTTGTTATATGGTACTCATGGCAAGGTCCCTCCACATGATCCAAGAAACTTATAACACAAACAATTAAGATTCCATTCCGATATAAACATGTAATTGGAACAGACCGAGCGAAGCAAGCGAAGTTTACGCTGCGGGCGTTAGGGGTCAATTCGTGAAAATTTCTTTTTTGGCTGTTGCCGTCATTCATAACTCATTTTCGAATACTGATTTCGACAAATTTTTTGTTCGACAGCAAAGGTAACGACGATGTGCCCTTTAGTTGAACGCGAACAGGCGCTACCCCATCTTCTAGGTCAAAATGGCAAAACAACAGTTTTAAGGTTTCTTTGCCAAACCTGGTCATACAGCTAGCAATATTTTGCAACCCCTATCTGGTGATGTGGGTTTTTATGAAAAACAGAGAACATATGCAGAATTAGCTCGTCTCAAATTTGATGACGACAACTGTTTTGTGGAAATACGCCCTGGACCCATGGGAATTCCAAATATGGTTCATCCACTCTTTGCTCAGACATAGCGATTTTTCAGATTTCGCCGTGTCATTGTTTGCTTTTAGCTTACGATGAGTGCCTATTAAGTTATCAGGCACACTGGATACGGCCCAGGTAACCCTGCCGGAGAGAGGGCGAAACAAAATGCAGGCCATGCCGTTCTCGAAATACTAAGCCTAAGCCTTAGCCTTAGTCTTAGCCTAAGATTCCTATATGAGTCATACACTAAGTCTAAGTTGGGGTGTTGCCGCTCCCCGAAAAAAAACCCACTTTAAGCTGTTCTGTTTTTAACGTTGTTACATAACGTCCCTCATGGTTACAGGGTTTTGCTATCTAAAGACCCACTTGGCTATATTATACCTTTCCATGGGGTTTTAAGGGTTCTACATTCGTCGAACCCGATTTCTAAAATGAGCGTTTTCATTTTTCTGATTATATATTGCTTGCTGGGCATCAAAAATGGTTCATATAGGTATTTCAGAAGGCTGAAATGGTTAGGTTATCTTGAGTCAAGCGTGCATGGTTCATGCCTTTTGAAGGCGTTTCAATGCGTTTAGGGTCAATGAACCCGATTTCTAAAATATAGTCTGTCTTCAGTTGTTTGATTACGTATTGCGTACTATTCATGAAGTATTGTCTATATAGGTTTTTCGCTAAGCTGAATAAGATTGTTTGGTTATCTTCAGACCAGCACAAATATTTAATGCGCTGTGAGCTGTTTTCGATGGGTTTAAGATCGACGAGGTTTTACAATTTTAAATAGATTGTTGTTGAATATGTTGAATTCATGTTCAAGGGGTTTTAGCGTGGCATATAATCAATCACAGCCTATTACAGGTGATTAAACAAGATAACTTAAAAATGATACCACGCTCGCTCCGTTTCACCCTCGCTTGTGAGATTGCAGCTGTACCGTTCTCTTTTAAACCCTATGACATCAAGTGGTGTTCCAGTAAAGTTAAATAATCTTTAAAGCAACTGAAATATCAACGATATCGTGCACTTTATTTCATTTAAAGAAAATAGTAACAGCTGTAACTGAATCTACGAAAAACTTCGATCACAATTAACTAAAGGATCTGTATTTCATGATCCCTACAACCGGGAATGAACCTATACACGAATCGGGTAAAAACTGGAAACGATGTCACAACCCGGCGGCTATGACCAAACCGTTTAAAGGCTAACGATTTGGTTCTCTCTAATCCACAATTTTAGCATAATTCGTTATGGATCCATTTTTCAAACGTATGCGGTACATTGCATGATTGATCGCACTGCGCAACAATCTGGCTACTTACTGTTTGCAGCAATTAATAGTTGTTGCAACTTTCTTTTCGCTACAGTAGCCGGTTTCATGGATCTATTTATGTAGGTATGCAATAAATCATATCTATATATAATATAATATATGATATGTATGAATATGGTAAATAATTTTATTAACCAAACACATATATACTAGAAAAGAGAATGGGCCGAAAATTTTCAGTGAAGCCTGGCCCGTTGTAAATCCAGATCGTTCTGACCCATCCCAGCCCTGCCCGTTTGTATTGAGGTATAGGCCCGCGCCAGATACAGCGATGCAAAAATAAAACAAACATATACAAAATGAGTCCGACGATGTATATTTTTAAAATTGACCCAAGGTTTTGGAACCGCGTACTAATTGTTCGGTACCAAAATATATTTGAGTGATATGAGAACGAGCCGGCAATTTTCAGCCCGATCGGGCACGTTCCAAATCGGGATCAATCCGGCTCGAAATCAGGATCAGTCAAGTTGATTAGAACTCACACAAGGGCTTTATTGCTTTTAGCTATTTTTCCATAATTTCTGGGCCGTCAATCACCCCTCACCCCAAATATGTTTTCCCCTCGAGATGGGAAGTTCCTTTTCGACAATGGCTCTCATATTCTTATTTTTTACCACTTCAATTGGTATTTGGACGGGTATGTAGCTTTTGCTACAAATTTTTAGTTCAACCCTTCCCTTAATATTCTGGAATTGATGAAAATTTAGATGAAATTAAAACAAAACATTTATAGGTTTAGAAGAAATTTTTTTAATTTCAAAGAATATTTCTTTGAATTATATATAAAAGAATATCTGGTGCTCCAAAAATCTACGAAACCTTCACTTAGATTTGAAAGATTTCATTGAAATTGATTGGAGGATCTTAACATGCTACTTATTTTAACTAAAAGAATTAGTATAATATTTTAATGTTCATAGTAGGCTTTTTTAGACAATGCGGTGCGTGGTTCTTCGAATAATTAGGTCTTTTAAAATTCCAGCCTATATTTAATACCCTCCTTCTAAAATTACGTTGAAATGCTCTAAATTTTTGCCCAATATTTTTTATCACATTCAAGTATATAGAAAGGTAGGATTTAATTCAGGCTTTACTTGGTCTCACTACTAGTTCGGTCTTTCACAAAGGGGAATATTGTATCCAGGACAGAATACTATTAAACACCCATTTAACCCTTTATTCTAAAATGGAAGATATTTGCCTACGACCGAGATATGTGACCTGAAGTATTAATTTTCTACAGCCCGACCACAGCATTCATGAAAGAAACTAAATAAGTACAGTTCTGACGTGGAGCAGAAGTGTAAGTCTTAAGTGATATTTGTAGAGTCATACTTTATATCGGGGAAAAACTACTATTTTTTAGTTATAAAAGTCAGTTCCAAAGTTAAATTCGGTGCTTAACCAATGTACTATTAAAGAACGAACTCGAAATAGATGGCAGCAGTCATAATACCCGACTCCATACGACTCAAATTCGTACAACACAGGGACAATATGGCATTATTTTACTCACATTAAAACGCAATAAAATTAAATCTATGGGACTCTGGGTAAAACGTGGGTAATTAACAATTATTTATGGGACAAATTTAAGACTCCTAAAAGCGTCGGCTCAAGTTTGTCTATAGGCTATCGACTATAGCTCTTATGGGTTTACGGCAATGGGCTGCCACGAAGACGTATAAAAGCTGCAATTCTGAGACCTGATTTCAAGCCATATTTCAGACTATTAAGCTTATAATAGCAGTATATATTTAGAGCTAAACACGATAGTTCAAGATAGTAGAAATATCGACAGAGGTGAGATTCGAACTCAAGACCTTGTATCTTTGTTTTAAAAGCACAACAAACAAATGTTTAAAACTGAACATGTCGAGAGTATAAAGTAATCATGACAATAACTTTAAACTGGGCAGAAAATGTGTCAAGACATCCAGCAAAAAATGTAGCAGGATGACGGGGAGTGTCAAGCCCTTACCTCTTATATCTACTTAGAGGTTCAGTCATAACTGAAAAGATGATTTTGGTTAATTTGACTTAAGGCGTGTTCAAACGCTCAAACTTTTTGCTCAAATTTTGATCAAAATTTGAAAGCATCTTTTCTGCATTTTTTGTAAGTTTGAATGTGTGAACACTGTTCAAACTTTTTAAGGATATTCTTGTAGCCAATCATCGAAGAGATTTATTACTTGAAAAAGTAGTTTAAGCTCAAATTTTGTTCTCAAATTTTCAAATATCGCAATTTTTCGTTAAAAGTTACCGTCAAATTTTGAGGTCAAATTATAAACTCAAAATTTGAGCAAAAACTTTGAGCGTGTGAACACGCCTTTAGTGGTTCTCTAAAAACACGCGAGACCCGAATGTGGATCAACAGCTGATAATTTATCATCTCATGAAGCTGATTTCATGTGTTTATCACAAGCTATGTAAAAGCCTGACTAAGTAGCTTAGTCCTGGCCTTAAGCAGCTTTAGTGAATGACCATGTGTCATGTTATTATCAACTACTTGGAACAATTCACTTGTAGTTTCAATTTTACCAAGAAAAATTTGTATACCATTGCTTTAGATACAAGCACAATCTCGTTAATTCTAAAGGTTCCAGTTTCAGCCTTTGCAATCGGTTGCGGTAATTCAGTGGTACTATTAAGTTATTTCGGTTGAATGAGCGTGAACTAAAATGACGTTATACGTTTTCAATCATATTAATATTTAAATATATATAGCGCAAACCACACACAACCCACACATTCAGTATGGGACTAACAAGACTTAAAATCTGTAGTAATACGTCAATTTCATGTGTAGAAAAGGACCTGAATAAGGTATTTGCCAGCCTGCAAGTTTTGAAAACTAGATTTCGACAATCCAAAGCTAGCTTCAAGTCGCAAGATATCGATACACACAGATCTGGGGCCGAAATTACAACAGGAATTTCTTGACCACCTAAGGTTCAGCAATAAAACCATGATCTCTCTAACAGATTCGCAGCATAAGGAAACATAGGTATGAAAATCTATGTCTTTAATGGCTACTGCACAAGGAAGTGTCACTGCGGATAAGCTACTGAATAACTCCCAAATTTCGCAAAATGACTTTCATCATTATTACTGAATAAATTTATCCAGTTTCTACCGTAAGATACATTATCATGATCACGTTGCTTAGCTGCGATATATACAATGCAAAAACCCAATTTCTGTTACGCCATCTATAACTCGAGAACAGTGTTGCAGAAGTTCCTGAATTATTACCATTGGATACGACCCCGGCACCCGGCACGGAACATACACGTAGACCCATTTGCCTGTATATTTTTACGTTTGTAAGCCGGGTTTAACAATGGCTATTTTCCGGGCCAAAATTAATTAGCACTATGATATTTGTGATCTGTGACCTTGTAAGGATTAATTAGTATATTAGTTTTCGTAGTGTTGATGGCGTAAATCAACATACTTATATTTAATATACTTATATCAACATATATTTAATATCAACATACTTATAATATAATTATATATAATAATTATATATAATAATAATTTATTATATATTATAATTATATATATTGTATTATATATATTATTATATTATATATTTATTTCTTATTCATATTTATTTTTTCATATCTATTTTTGAACAACATCGGCCATCCCTTTTGAGAAATTTCTAGCAAATATAAATCAGTTTTATGATTTATATTGTCTAGGTAATCTTGAGAGGCCAAGGTGTAATGCATGCTGTGCCGTTCTCAATATACTAATCTTAAGCCTTGCCTAAGGTTAGGTTTTAATATGAGACAAACACTTAAACCTAAGTTGTGGGCTTCCGCTCCTGGAACCCCTGCGGCTCTCTTTTTTAACGATATAACATATTGTCCAGAAGGATTTTCGGTTTAAAATTCACACTTTTGATGATGAAAACATGAGGTTGTATAACACAAAGTTTGTCTAATTCATCGCAAAAGCCGTAGCAGTAAACTTCTAGCACGGATACTATACAAGATTGCTGTAAAATTTCAAGTTAGCTAATTCCGAAAACGTGAGGCATCCGCTTTAATTTCAGTCAAACCCGTGTTAGAGTTTCGAATTGATGTGATTAAACCATCATTGGGACTAATTGAAAGTTAACTACAATCAGTAAGATGAGATTTTCACAATTCCTAAACTTCTTCCAGTGGTATCGGATCGAAACAGATGATTCAGAATTCAATGAAAGAGGGCTAGCTGTATTTTTGCTACACCAGTCGCTTTTCAATGAACTCGACGGTTAGAATGTGTTTCTACATTTTAGGGGCTCCTACACGAAATGGAAGCTGTACTACTTAAATGTTACTGAGTGCTTATTGTGTGACGTCCTACATACTGAGCTTATACTGTTTCTTCTATAAAGCACATAAGAGTAATCTTAAAGGTATGTCGGAGCTGCCGCCAGGGTACTCCAACGCAGCGTTCACGTTATAATGTCCCCTACGTTTGGAACATTTTACCACTTGTGGTTGCGACTATACTGTAACGACAGTAAGGGTCACACCCTCCCTGAATAAATATCTATGACGGTGCACTGTCCAGCTAATGCACCTTAACATTACGGTATCAGCGACACCACATAGCTACCCTGTTTTCGCGGAATGACGGTGTCATGGACAGTATATGTAGCTTATTTGATGTATAAAAATATATTTAGCAATCAGCAGGTGTCTATTTATTAAAAAGAACACCAGTACGCATTTCTTGCTAATATTTTATTATCAACACTCTCTGACGATGTGAAGATATTTGAATTCGAGTAAGCGAGCGAGTGGAACGAGAATTTTCAATTTTGGCTCTGGAGGGGAGTTGACGAGGTCCTGTCTGTGTGTGTGTCTGTCGCACCTGGATCTCGATAACTGTTGGGCCGATTTTGATGCACGGCTCATTCGAACCGCAATGGTCGATTTAGGTGTAGTGACGAAGCCCGATTTTTGAATTTTTTCCCGTGGGAAAAGTTATGGGGCAAAATGACGTCATTTTGGCCCATTTTTTGGGCACAACTACAGTTTTTGCGACTTTTCTCAATAAGTAAACGAGTTATCCGCAAACTAATAGGCCTATTCCATGTAGCTTTGCCAGGGCTTTCCAATGATATATAACAAGTTTTTCAACTACTTCCCAATATGGAGTCTATAAGCTTATAGTTGGCGCCAAATTTCATATTTGGTGAAAAGTCGTGGGAAATCCACCTAAATGTGTGTTTTTGTTGCTTTTAGCGTCTTATATGGGGTTTTCTGGGCAGATAAACTCATTGCAAGTGTTAAATATATTGTTGGGCAAATATTTTTTACACTTCTGGTTCATACTTGGCATTAAAAATGACGTTATAGAAATTTTTGTTGAGAAGTCGTGGGAAAAGCACCTGAATGTGTCTTTATTGTTGGTTTTAGTGTCGGATATGTGGTTTTCTGGGCCGACAAGCTCATTGCGAGTGTAAAAAATATTGTGTGGCAAATATTTTTCAGACTTCTGCTTCGGGGGATATTGTTCTCACCACTCGAATTCTGGCTCGCAGGCGAGCTTCACTAGTTAATATAGGGATACGGAAAGGTCATAGCTTACAGTAGTAAATTGATGGAATATCATCAATATTACAATAGTTCATAAATCTCTGGTTTGCGACATATCAGAATCTTATGAAATTACTCTGGTTTTCTGAAATCATTTTTTTAAATACTTCATTTTGAAAATATACTGGATGGAAACGAGTCGTTAGTGAATTGGGGCAGTGAGTATAAATTTTTTTGTAAATGAGGACGACAAGACTCAAATTCTGAAGGATTTTCGCGATGCTTGGAATAATATTGACAGTGACCGTAATGTTGATACAATTTTACAGAAGCAGTACTGTCCAAGCTTCAAGTGTGATGGCGAGTCATACATTAAAGCTTGTGAAACGTGCCAAGGAGGTTGCAGAAGCTTCAACTAGGCTAACACACTCTTAATTTCAGTGGCTTTGAACAGCATGGCATAACTTAGATATAGACTTGATTACAATGCTGAGATCATTCAGTGAAAACAGGCGTCCATTGTCTAATCTATATTGTGTCTCACACTGTCTGTGGTACTTAGGTTCCAAACAGTGGGGACAACGTGAACGCCGCATGAATAGTTGGGCTGGTTTGGGATTCTAACCTACGATGTCCCATTTTTGGGATCCGCAAGCAGACGTTCTACTGACCGAGCTATCGTTGGCCGACTTCACAACAGATATAAATCCACGATGTTCAACAAAAAATAGCAAAATACAGTAGCGGATTCAGATTTCGCGGTGGGCGGGGTACCTCACACTTGAGGAGCAGTACTTTCCGAAGCGCAGTCACTACGAGGCGCCGCACGCTCAAAGCGCCGGACTCCCTAAGGTGCTCTCCCTCCGAAGCGCCGCACGCTCAAGGCTCAGGACTCCCTAAGGTGCGCTGCCTCCGAAGCGCCGCAGCTCCTCCCTTTCTGAGGCGCCGCAAACGCCACGGGGCATCGCACCCATGCAGAGGAGCCGCACCCGGCTACCCACCCGCGGCGCCTTACAGCCTCTCCGAAGCGCCAGGTGCGATGCCCCAGGCGCCGCACTCACTAGAGGCATCGTACTCTGCCGCTGAAGCTTCGCCTCCCCCCCGAGGCGACGCTCCCCCTACCGAGGCGCCGCACACTCCCTCCCGAAGGGCCGCACTCCCCCACCCCCGAGGCGCCGCATCGCCCATTCGATCACCGTATCACCCTTTCCCCGAGCCGCCGCACCTTTCCTCCCGGTGTGCTACGCACGACGTCACGGGCGGCACACTTCCCAGAGGCGTCGCACCTCGTCGCCGAGTCGCCCCGACTTACCGACGTGAAGCACTACACTCCTCAGCCAACGGATCTAGGCATGTTCCGGTTCGGGATACAACCAAAGGATGCCTCGTTTTTATCTAGGCTTGACAAAATAATTCAGTGTATTAGCTAGCTAACTACAGTAATTATATGCGCAAGCTGTGTTTTTAGCTACCTAAAATACCATCACGTTTAAAAATTAAAATGTTAGTATTAAAAATCCATTTGGTCTGGTATTATGATCTGCTGAGAAATCGATCCGCAACAGTTTATATACTTGGGGTCCTTAAGATCATTATGTACTTTTTAGTAGGTGGTATAATGGGCACCCTCAACAAAAGGAAAAAAATTACAACGGTGTATCTCAAACCCTCGAAAAACTGCAAAACCCCGTGCTGAAAAAAATTTATTAAATCGTGGGGTGTCCAAGACACCTGTTATCCACGGTGTGTCGGACACTGTGTGGGGGACTTAGGTTCCAAACAGTGGGGGCGTTACAACGTGAACGCCGCATAAGCTGTTTTCTAATAGAGATCGTTCATTTAGGGATTTAATATTAACATGATCCGACGATTTACCGTTTCCCCAAAACCTGTCCTTCCCACACATTCAGGTTTAGCGTACTCCTTTCCAACACCCTTCCCTATACCTGGTTTTCTCACGTCATTATCAATACCTCGGTTCTCTTATTTTCTACATTTAGGACAACCCCTATGGCCTATTTAACTTTATAGTCGTGGACTCCGATTTTCAACCATGCGGCAATGTAAAAAATAGTAAATTCGCCAAATCAATTGGCACCACGCTATCTGCTCGCTGTACGAAGACGGTAACCAATTTTTTTAGTAAAATTGTAAAAATACAATGTATATAACAAAGGCAATGATTGAAGCGTCGTAAAATGTAGGCATTCACCAAATGCAGCAATCATGTACAAACGTTTTATTCGTTTGTTCTTAGCATTCTACGAACAACGTTCGTGCCACACGAGTTGGAAGTATACGTTGTCAACTTTCACACAGATTTTTTATTGCTCGATTTCTAAAAAGGTGACATTACCCAGAAAAATATGCACCAGTTCGCTTCAGATAAAATTGCTGGCCTATATAGCTTTTAGGAGCGCATGTGGATCGCATGCTATGCCGTTCTTTATATACTGAGCTTAAGCCTTAGTCAAGTTAAGGTCCCTATGTAAGCCCATTAAGCATTAACTCTATAAAATCGAGGGTGAGGCGGCCGCCTCCCACCCCGCTCTAATATCTTCTTTTTTCTAATAGTATAACGTATATACTCGTTTACACGTGACATAGCTCAAATTGCTATTAATGCCCTAGAACTCTAATAAAATTATTTCTGGAAACTACTTATGTGCCATTCCAAACCACAATTCATGAATTTTTAGATTTATAATAAATTTTGTCCTACACAATTACAGTTCGTTAAACGGTATTTAATTAGTAAGAGCTGGAAAATCAGCAAATGACGTTCCGGAAATTAGAAAAAATCTGAAATATTTTCAACGCACATTGGTCCTCCAAACTGATCCACGCTCAACGACAACTTTAGGAAAACAAGTCATATTTAATCCATTCTGAGGTGAAATTTGACAAGTCGTACGAAGGAGTATAGTAAGTGTTTAACATGCGGTACACATATCTAACTGCCTAAATTATATCTTAAACCTATGTAGGTCGGTACAAAGCTGTTTACAAAATTGCACATTTATATGCTCATTTGTTCAATAAAACCAACATTGGTCAGAAAGTCTACAATGCTATAACAGTAAACGTCGATAATATAGAATTTTAAAGAAATAACTTTGGAATTTTAAAAAACTAGTCTTGGAATTTTGAAGAATAACATCACATTAGCAATCTAATAACTCCACTATACCACCAAATATTCTTCTAATGCATGTACATTACAATCACAAATAAAATTGGGTTGAATTAACAAAATTTCGATCGATTAAACGAAATTTCGACTTTGGCACAACTAAATATTAAATTTATAAAATATGTATTATTTTCGATCTAAATGCGACTGCGCTTATTTTTTGACAGGTCTGTAGTTGCTCTTTCGAACAAATTCTATAGTAAGGTCCACTGAATACAATACAGTTTGAGCAAAACTTGTAATACTGATAACATTTTGACAATCAAGTCATCATTATATTTTGTACATCAACTTTTTCGTTTCATACGCTTTCGCTTATTTAGCGATTTGTTTGCAACATCGGGCGACAAAGCTTGAACCTGGGTTTCTTCGACATGAATGTCGCTGAAATCAATTGAAAATATTTATGAACTTATAACAGGCTAACCTGTCCCAAGCCAGGATAAGGGACGAAGGCCATCCATGAAGCCAGCAGTAAGCAACTATGTACACATATAAGCACCAAATCTTGCAATTTGTAATAGAATTTATTTGCAAATCCTATGTCTTCAAAACCGAAACTGTCCTGGGACCAGCTTTTGTCCAGCAAATTTTTTTGGGTCCACGTAAAAATATTTGGGGCCAGACCCACCTGTGGACTCACAAAAAACCTAGCTAGAAAACGCTGTTGAGCTGTCCATCATACATTCCTAACAAGATGCTCGTATATAACCAATTACAACCATTTTTCAATCCGGACACCTGATGGACCAAAACCTGTGGCATAAGCATTACATTATGCATTTCTTACGTTGTTACTTAATTTCACCCGTGTTATGTACGGACAAAAGTTATTACGAAAAAGACGAAGGCAGCTTCATGAAAGCTTCTACTGACTACTATACTCAACACTGCTTTGCTTGAATGGATCCGTCTGTCCCTTCCGCTTTAGCTATTGACTGCAGCACGACTCTGGAAATCTGGTGTAAGAAGTGCCATTCGTGACGGTCTGATCCTACTGGATACGGTCTGGCAGTCAGCTGCTCCGCTCATCTAAGTCGCCGCTGCCCATGACTCTTCTGGCTCTGCAAGGACTCTGGCATTTGTATTAATTTGCTTCGGTTACTATTTGTTACGGAAGAACATATGTTTTAGTTAAATTTCGTTGTAAACTAAACGAGGTATCCTTTCCGGCATAAACCCGGGGGTGTCCGGAGCCCTAGTTTTAGCCTATGGGGGTCATGTAAATGTTCAAGCCCGCGTTTTGTCAATTAGCTGTCACGTTATCATTTTACTTTTTTTATACCAATACCTAAAGCCGACCATTCCACCTCCCTAAAGAGTTATTATAATTAACATAGCCATGTGAACGAAATGCAGTCACAGCCAGAAATAAATGCAAAATAATCGATCGAAATTTCGATCGATTTCGATTAAACGAAATTTTGATAGATTGCGATTAAAAGAATTTTCGATTGCACTTATTTCTGACTGTACGTGTAGCACCAGATGAAAAACCTTTCAAGGTGAACTCACGGATGATAAAATGCTTTCCTTGATGTAAAAAAACTAGCTAAGTAATATTATCGACACTTCTAGAGATAAAATGTACCTAATAAACGAAACCAGGCTTTTTTGTCTTTGAAACGTATTTTTCAGTCAGAAACGAAAAACAGTACCATGGATTATAAACTAGAAGTGGAACGATAGGGACTTACTCCGTTATCAAGTCCGGCTTGTCGGAAAAAGTATCGTCATGAGTAGTCGAGACAACGGCGGGAGTCGATCCAATATCACTGGGCTGTAGGATCATTACGTCGTCTTCGATATCATCCAGTAGCTCCAAAACTTCTGAAATAACAAGAGAAACACAAACTATACATAATATACTAATAAGTTTCTTGTCGCACTACTGTATCCTTCAAAATCAAGGTCCTGATTATATCTCAACCCCCAGATAATGTATTTTCAATATTTGGAAGTCCCCGGTATAATTTTATTAAACTAGCCGAGAACTCGTGCCGACACGCCACGAAAGAAAATGTAACCTGACACCCGATAGCTCCTTACGGGAACCTTCGAGACGAAAATTAACCACACCAATCGACTCAGCGGGTCAAATTACCTTATATGAGAACAAGTTCATTTATTAGATTTTACGGGTCAAATTACCTTATTATGAGAACAACTCCATTTTTTAGATTGTTGAACCCCTGAGGCTCATAGAGGGAGTGGTGCCCACCACGGGGGTGCCCTGACCCTCATAACTCTTTATAAGAACCAATGAAAATTAACCGCACCAAACTACTTAGCGGGTCAAATTGCCTTAAATGGGACTACATCATTTTTTCGAGTTTGGACGCACGATGGTGATATAAGGGCACCGTTCAGAGTTCCCAAGTAAACCTCTATCTCCGTACCAGAACATTAAAGGCCAAAACGAATCATTCTAACGGATTCAGCATGTCAAATTACCTTGCAGACTAACGTCATTTTTTCGATTTTTGGACTCCTGAGGGGTCCAAATGTGTGCCCTCCCAGCGTATTCTGACCACTATATCTCCTTACTGGAACCTTACTTAGCCCAAAACTAACCATTGCAATGAATTCAGCAGGTCAAATTACCTTGTATGAGACTAACTTCATTTTTTAATTTTGGACCCCTGAAGATCATATATTTGTAAAGATAATCTTCAGATGGTGCCCTGAACCCCTATATCTCCTTACCAGAAAATCAGGGCCCAAAACTATGTTATTATTGGAATGGATTCAGCCTGTGAACTTACCTCATATGAGACAAATTCGATTTTTGTAACCTTGAGGCTCATAGAGGGAGTGGTGCCCCCGAGGGTCACCTGACCCACATAACTTCTTACCGGAACCTCGAAGACGAAAATTAACCACTCCAATCTACTCAGCGGACAAAGTTACGTTAAATAAGACTACATTCATTTTTTCGAGTTTTAAACCCCCGCGAGTCATATCACAGGGGTGCCATGTCCTTACCGAAACATCAGAGGCCAAAACAATTCCAATGAATTCAGCAGCTCAAATGACTATATCAGCCCAACTTCATTTTCTCGATTTTTGGACCCCTGATGCTTATATAGAAAGTGGCGTCCTCCCGCGGGTGCCCTGACCCCTATAATTCCTTAGCAGAACCTTGGAGACCAAAATTAACCACTCCGCTCGATTCAGCGGGTCAAATTACCTTGTATGACATCAACTTCATATTTTCGATTTTTGGATATAAGCACTGGTCCCCTGACCTCTCCCTCATAACTCCTTACCGGAACCTCGCACAAACGTGACCATTCCAATGGATTCAGTGGATCAGGTTACGTCCAATGTGGTGCGTTTTGTACCAACTAACCTTAAGAAATTACTAATTTTCAACAATTTTCCTTATATATTGAAAATGTGACATAGGAGTAGGAAGAGAAGCAGCAGCAGAATACAATTGCCATTGGTATATAGACCTCTTTCTCAATTTTGTATTTTTCTCAGTTGCTGTTGTAATGACGACAGTACGCGACAAAAATAAGTGCCGTTTATCGATGTTGCCTTGAAGTTCGTTCGACGTTATTTCAATAAATTCTAAATTTTGTTCGAGACGTGTTCGAAACTTTGGAGCGTTTTTTAAGTTTGCTCAAGTGCTGTTCGAATTTGTTCAATTTCAGTGTGATGTTCGTTCGCTCGAAGGGTAACGCTCATTTTGGCGAGTTCTGTACTTTCCTACCCCGAAACAGGCTATACTCAAGCTGTCTTGCCAATACAGCAGTAATATATATACCAAACCACCCAAGATTAATCTAAACTATGCAGCTTATCGCTATGTTTCGTTGTTATCAATGCTTTAGCGACTGTAACTGTAAGCTGTAACTTTGGCATCAACCCAGTCTGGCCAGCTATTTAGCTTATTGATCTCGCTATAAAATGAAATATTTTCCCAATTACAGCGACAGTGAAGGGAGCGATAACACCCGGCTGTGCGCATACAGTCTGACCGAGATGAAGCGATTGAATACACAAGTACAATTCATATGATGCAGCGGTTATCAGAATTGAGCGTTGTTCGATATTCGTTCGTTACAGCGAAGGGCGTGTTCACATTGCATCCAATCCGAAACGACTAAAATCTACGCGTACAGCACATCTATTTTGCATATTATTTTGATTGCATCAGCTTGTGACACGTACGACATCAGAACTTCATAAGCATTCTGTCAGCGTTCAGAAAAGTCTGGCTTTGATCTACGTGTTCGTCCACGTGTACCAGACGTGTTAGCCACAGATGCAATGTGAACACAGCCAAAAACTTTTAAATTATATTAAAAAAAACTGTTCAAAGCACGCGTTGCTAAATTAAACTAAATTTGATCTAACTCTGTTTAACGCAACGCCCATGGATAGCCACAGTTTGCTCGATGTCTTTCCGGCGTTTGTACAGAACTCCACAGTCATTTATATATAACACTGTTGTAGGCATTCCAAAACAATTATAGATAAACACAAACGTATATATACTATCTACCAAAGCTTAGTCAACTTTTGTGCACCCGTTAACAATATAAAATTGAACATAATCCCGGCCAATATTCCTACAGTCCTTTTGACTACCTAAATTACATAGGTACAGTGCCTACCGTCCGTAAATGACTGTCGCCTGTCGAACGAACAGCAGAAGCGAACAGAATTCAATTGAACAGCCAGCATTGAACAACGTGCGTTGGCGTTATTTGATGCCAATCGTCATTATCGGTAAACATTTTAGCATTTCGGGTAAGCTATTTCGTAAAGCAATACACAGAGAATGAACCTGGCTTCTCCAAACAACCAAAATTATACCTGGAGGTCCAAAGAGTTGATCTGCGTGAGAACATGAAGCGTTGCATCCGTCAGAAAACGTCTCAAACATGTCTCACTTGGTAATTGATTACAACTATGCTTACTAAAAGAGGAAATTTATTAACCCCGCAAGGGAAAATTTGGGGATGTTTAAGCCAAAATTGGGAAAATTCGCTTATTTTGTAGCCTATCAGACAAAAATTTGGTAATTTCTGGCAGAGCAGGAAAATACGTGGGGGCATAAACTGGTGGAGGCCAAAATATACCCGGGGGTATTAACTGGGGAAAATCTGAGGAAAGGTCGAAATACCGGCCCCTCAGCTGCCAATATTTGGATCAGCCAGTAATCAGAAAGATGCCGCTAGAATATTAAGAATTTCAGAACTAGCCTGGCTCCAGAGTCTTCTGCGGTCGATTTCTGGCACCGCGACTCGCCTTGCCGGTTCGCTCGACGACTTTTCCCGGATGCCTTCCTGCTCGACTTCCAGTCCGACCAATATCGCCCTCATTATAGGCCTTAGTCGGTGTACCGATGGTCACAACCTCCACACCTTCAGCGGTAATGTCATCTACTGCCGCTTTTTGTCTGTTAGCTCTCGATGGCGTCGAATTCCGCGAATCTTCGTCCAGCACGACAACTCTCCGGTCGCCTGAATCGTCACCAATGTTAACGATTATATTGTCGTTGGAATTATAAATCATCTTTGATGTTGTCGCTGAGCTGTCGTGACCCTCCATTGATTGATCTGAAATATTGATAATCAATAAATGCTATGGCGCATGTATAGAATATAGAATAAGGCTGAAAATATTATTGTGTAGGCTGTAGGCAACATGTTGGTTACACAGTTTCATGCTAGCAAGATCACAATTTGTGGTAGTCCACGGCAGATTTAATCAATACCCTATTCCGCTTCCGCGGACCCTATTGATAACCCTATTTCTATGATATACTCTCCAACCTCAACTACAATTTAAATTATAAACTCTGCGCCCATTTGTGAAATTTTCGAAACAATGCTCTATGCTCTTCATCACTACTTATCCAGATCTCGACGAGGCGTCATAACAGCTTGTTTTTGTCAAACCATGACGCCCATTCGTTGTAAGAAAATATTCACCTAAGGTGCTTCATGCTGCATATTGACCTATTGCTGGAAGCCTTTTCGCTTAACCGCACTAGGCAATAACTAATCAGCTACAACAAACACAAGAACGGAATAGGTATTGACGGTATGTCGGCTTAGGGGTTGTAGACGGTCGACGGGGGATATCCTCGGTGAAGGTCCTCAGCAGGGTAGACCCCTCGGGAACCTCTTTCATTTTTTCCAATTTTAACCCAATTTTTGTCAATTTTAAACCAAGTTTCGCTAAAATTTTCCATGTGCCTACGGTGTATGGGGGGAAGGTCCGACCCTTATGGGGTAACCTGCTACCCACATCGACACTGGACATCATCACTTACCTTCGATTGTAATCGCTTCATGATACCGCAGCTGTTTCATCGATCCTCGGCTGCCGCCTCCTCCGCCATGATCACTCAAAACGGCTTGCTCGTTCTCCATTTCGAGAATATCGTCGATCACTTCGTCTTGAACGATCATCGTGTCGTCTTCTTCATCGGCGTCATCGTCATGCCCAATTTCGCCATCTTCGTATTTATCGTTCGGCGACACCGAGAACGGCAGCGACGGACGTTCGGTCATCATCGGCTCACGCACAACACTCGAAGGTGTTGCTAAGGCTGACGACGAAGTTGCAGGCACATCGGCAGTTGTTGTCGCAGCCCTACAGCTCGTTGTACCATCTTCGTTAGATGTCATAAATGCCACGGGTCCCGATCGGGCGATAAGGGGACGAAGGCTAGAACATGAACGAAACTTTTATCGTTTGCATTTGTTCTGTCGCTCGCACTGTATATGTATTACAGGACTTCTACTCATTGTCTTAGTTTAACATTCGCTAGTAAACTTTTTTCCCGAAAACAATTATTATGAAACTCTTAATAATCACACTCGACATAGTAGCGGGTATTTGACAGTTTCATTCGTTCGTGTAATTTAAAACAATTTCAAATCACGAATTCGATACTAGCACATTTCGTTCAAATACAAAAAATCACAAAATTCGTTGTTTTAGTACTTGTAAACCATTTTTTATCGAAAGATTTTGACAAATCGGATTATTCTGAAAAATGTCTTATTTTGATCTCAGAGCATTGAAAATAGGGTTTTCAGAAATTTTTCGATTCGACGTCCCGAGAATAAGCAGTTATTACTACACTGTGCGAGTACTAGTGGATAAAAATTTTCACGGAGTACATCCAGTAACGTAATTTTTTTCGAAAAAAATTCAAAAAACAGACTGTCCAAATATAGTTATTTATGTTACAACAATTAAATATGTCTGTTCCATCTAACGATTGCGACAAGCCGCGGTATAGTAAAGCCGTTGGAATAAAAAACGTTGATCAATACAAAACACTTGGAGAGACATCTTCGACACGGGCAGTCACCGCAGCTATATATAAAACTGAATCATGTGTCAAAAAACTGAACCTTCACCAATAATTATGACACCGAGTCTCTGCATATTTCCGTGTTTGGGACTAAGCGTTCGTTGCAGGTGGCATCATCATCGATGCGGGTCAAGCAGCGAGATGGTTCACCACGGAAGGTGACCGTACATACTATTCTGATGATTACTGACTGCAACATTTCGCCTGAGCGCCTACCTTCAGATAAACTTACTGCCCTTAAATTAATGAAACCGGATTTGGCTGACAATTACGACAGCATCGGTGAAACGATAGATATTTTAATCGCCTCGGACCATTTCTGGGAATTCATAACCGGTGCACCGGAACGGACGACATCGGGTTTGTATCTTGTGCCATCAACACTCGGCCTTCTCGTTGCCGATCGCTATGAGGATACAGCGGTGTCACGTGAGACACCATATTGGTCGCTCCTTTGTTTAACGCAGATTTTTCACCCAACTCAGCTTGTGTCTCGCGTCTGTTGCGACAATATCAGCCAAAGTGCACAACTGTCTATCCACGATAAGTGTTACTAGTTATAGAAGAAGATCAGTCGCATTTACTTCGATAACATTAACGTGTTCTCACTAAAGGTGCTTTCAAAATCTATCCACCACTATACAGAGAAATTGAAACAGCCAAAACTAAACCCCGCTGTACATATTGTCACAACTAACATAATAATCACAGAGACTTGCATAACCAAAACACCATTATCTCAACCTGTCGTCAGCGAACAAACAAAATATACGCACATTTATAAACGTCAGATGCCATTAATTAGATAAGCCTCGTTGGTCGTTAATGTAATGGTTCTTGAAACCAAGTTTCAAGACACTCGTCGCTACATGAGTTACTCTACCGACCAGGGTGTCAGCAAAACACTGCCCAAAAGTACATAGCTGATAAAGACAATAGTTACATTTTGTTCAACCGCGATATGACCGATTCAAGGCGCTGATACGGCGGCGCAGGTTCATTCGGATTTGGCCTCTCAGGTGACGTTTTCAAATCAACGCTGACGTCATCATGTTCATGACTCGTCACTCGACCAGACGGAATGCTTTCGGCAAAACCACGCCGTCGCCGGGCAGATCTATATATATATAAAAGAAATAAAATGATTGCTATAAAATAATACCGCATACAATGTATAAAAAGAAAAAATACTAACTTTTATTGGTTCAAATAATTTTCAGTCCTTGCCAGAAATAGCAGTATATAGACAGAAGACGTTTCCAAAAAGCAGCGGGGGAACACAGAATGAATTTCGAAAGAGCAGCGGGCGAACACAGAAGGAGTTTCGAAAGAGCAGCGGGCGAACACAGAAGGAGTTTCGAAAGAGCAGCGGGCTAACACAAAAATAGTTTCGGGAGAGCTGTGGGCGAAGACAGAAGGAGTTTCGAAGGAGCAGCGGGCGAACACAGAAGGAGTTTCGAAAGACTAACGGGTGAACACTTTAGAAAGAGCAGCGGTCGAACACAGAAGGAGTATCGGAAGAGCAGTGGACGAACACAGAAAGAGTTTCTAAAGATTAACAAGTGAACACTTTTGAAAGAGCAGCGGGTGAACACAGAGGAGTTTCGAAAGACTAACGGGTGAACACTTTCGAAAGAGCAGCGGGCGAACACAGAAGGAGTTTCGGAAGAGCAGCGGGCGAACACAGAAGGAGTTTCAAAAGATTAACAGGTGAACACTTTCGAAAGAGCAGTGGGTGAACACAGAAAGAGTTTCGAATGACTAACAGGTGAACACTTTCGAAAGAGCAGCGGGCGAACACAGAAGAAGTTTCGAAAGAGCAGCGGGCGAACACTGAAGAGTTTCGAAAGAACAGCGGGCGAACACAGAAGGAATTTCGAAGGAGCAGAGGCGAACACAGAAAGAGTCTCGGAAGACCTGCGGGCGAACACAGAAGGAGTTTCGAAAGACTAACGGGTGAACACTTTAGAAAGAGCAGCGGTCGAACACAGAAGAAGTTTCGGAAGAGCAGCGGGCGAACACAGAAGGAGTTTCTAAAGATTAACAGGTGAACACTTTTGAAAGAGCAGCGGGTGAACACGGAAGGAGTTTCGAAAGACTAACGGGTGAACAATTTCGAAAGAGCAGCGGGTGAACACAGAAGGAGTTTCGGAAGAGCAGCGGGCGAACACAGAAGGAGTTTCTAAAGATTAACAGGTGAACACTTTTGAAAGAGCAGCGGGTGAACACGGAAGGAGTTTCGAAAGACTAACGGGTGAACACTTTCGAAAGAGCAGCGGGTGAACACAGATGGAGTTTCGAAAGAGCAGCAGGCGAACACAGAAGGAATTTCGAAAGAGCAGTGGGTGAACACAGAAGGAATTTCGAAAGAGCAGCGGGTGAACACAGAAAGACTTTCGAAAGAGCAGCGGGCGAACACAAAAGATATTTTGAGAGAGCAGCGGGCGAACACAGAAGGAATTTCGAAAGAGCAGCGCGTGAACAAAGAAGTAGTTTCGAAAGAACAGTGGATGAACACAGAAGGAGTTTCGAAAGACTAACGGGTTAACACTTTCGAAAGAGCGGCGCGCGACATGTATTGACTGCTACAGTATCAAAAGTCAACAATGATCCTAGTTTAACCGCACACACAGCTAAGCTTGATCCGTCCGTCGTCCGATTCATCATAACAATGACTGTTTCATTTTGTGCCCGTTTGTACTGCAGTTTAACTATTTTGGTAGCGTTTATAAAAAGAATTTCGCATCAAATTAATATATAAATTTTGAAAAATTTAATCCATCGTAGTCACGACATCAATCACTGAGAGTATTAAAAAATCGAACCGAATCTCGAATATTCGGGCAAAAATACTTGAGTGTGACAATTCGAGAACAGGCCCCAAAGTGAGTGACCTGTCATTCCAAGTGGTTGAACACTACAGTACCCGCCAAAAATGACTGTCGCTCGCTCGCGACTTGCTCTCTGAACTCGCTCGAAATAAATTTATTATAGCTATAGTTACAGCTAAAAATAGAATTATAGCTAACAATAGAATTTATTATTAATTTAACTAGTTTCGAAAACTTGAGCGAGCCACTAAGTGACGGCTCTCTCGAACTCTCACGCTGGAAATGCGACGGTCATTTTTGCCGCATTCTGGACCTACGAGTAGCCATAAACGCAATCATTACGAAAAAATTATTTAACATTTCTATACTTTGCAATGTAAATAGACTATTTAGCCACCCGTGAAGTTAGCCAGGTAGTTATTAAAACTAGAAAATAAAATCTGAGCTTACTTTAGCTTCGTTTCATTCGAAAGTTCTTCTTTAATTTGCTTTGTAACATCGAGAACACGACCGAAGGCTTTCTTCGAACATAGAAGAAGCTAAAAATAAAAATAAAATAAAATCTGAGCTTACTTTAGCTTCGTTTCATTCGAAAGTTCTTCTTTAATTTGCTTTGTAACATCGAGAACACGACCGAAGGCTTTCTTCGAACATAGAAGAAGCTAAAAATAATAAATATTACAATGAAAGGCGATTCTGTGGACTTACCCTTTAGTTTAGCCAATTAAAGGAGACGCTGTGTTGAAACACCACTTTCCAGTTCGCTGTTTTTGTTGCATATTTATAATTTACAATGTATGTCAAACCGAAATGCGTATTTCCGCTCTTCATTGCGCTTAAAATGTTGTCATCAATTTATTGTCGCAATAAAAGCTAGTAGTATTCAGTAGTTGTGTTATAAATATCCATTTGTTTATTTAGACGAGCATTTTTGAGGAATCAAAATATCCTAGGGGTGTTGAGGGTGACCTGGCGGAGCCCACAGTTGAATGGAGGAACCACTGAAACCCTGGGAAAGCTCGAGAAAATCCTGGACTCCACTCACCCATTGAGGAGAGGCCAGAACATTGCAGTAAAATACCAGAGTGTGTACCGTGAATGATTAAACTAAACCGAACCATCCATTTGCAAAAATATTATAACCACAATATTTTGATCACACCAATGTTTACCACTGGTTTTAGCCAAAAACAGAACCATAGTTCTAAAGACTATTAAGCATTGCATTTGAATTAATAGTCCAATTTGAATTAAGCTGCTTTGGTTTAAAATAGTTGGTTTCAACATCATTAATCTCTCACGAAACGCATGTAATTCTTGTTATAACAACGCTACGGACGGCGACACAGTTGCTTTCAACTTGCTAACGAACGTCATCAAAGCCGTACGCACGTTCAACCGAATGAGCTTTTGTTTGTTATCCTCAAGTTTTGTCAAATCCCCAGTCGTTTCAACGACGATGTAGATCTGCGTGTATGTTTTCAAGTTGTCCGAACTGTTAACATCAATCTCATTCGGAGTTTGCAAATGTTCAGCAATATATTCCGATTGTGCAACGTATCGAGCGAGCCCAAGGAACAGTTATTTCACCTTTTCTAATAACAAATATATTATAAAGTCACGCTTCTGAGCAACATTCAAAACGCTTCGGCTGGTCTGGATATGAAGTCGATAATAGCAAAGTACATCAGCGAAGCGTCGTCATCCAGAAACAATTTGATTGATTTGTACCGGGCCATGCTCGCAATGGCTGCGAAGTCCGGTTACTCTGGAAGAGCGTCGAGGCAGTATATTCTCAAATTTGTCCAGTGTCACCCGATCCGGCGAGTCGTAGGAGCAACAGAAAACTATCAACTAGCTACGTATTTTGTAACAACTTCAGTGGCTACATCGGTCACTTCTTCACTCATCGCATATTCTGCTCGTCTGACAGCTGAATACTTGAAGAAGAAATGTATTTCATATAAAATCCCGGCAACGCCAACATCCAGTTTAGCGAAGGTGCGACAAAAAGCGTCATTAACAAGTAAGTTGCATGTCCCAACATTAAGAAAACGCAATTTACTCTCAATGCACGCCTCATTCAGCGTTGTGAACGCCGTTTTGTTTACGTTTGGGCCATCAATCTCTACAGTCACAATTTTACCAAGTTACCAAACATTTTTGCCAAAAAAGTCGCCCAAATATTTAACTATGACATCACGATAGCCTCCTTTCCGCAACAGACTACGGAAATGCTTTGCAATTTTGAAGGGAATGCTGTAACACAAATTGAATCGACGAACACTAAAATTGGCAGAAAACTTTGAATCAGAAAAGATTTTTGAGAATAAAACCCTGACTATGAGTCATCTGACATTATATGAGTTGCTGTTGACAATGTTGAATGGCCCATAACATTTTCGCCTTGGCGACTCGGTTTGCGTGGCACAGTGCGGAAGGCTCGATGGCATATGACAAAGATGTTACAATGGTACCAGTATTTTTGCTTACAGTTAGCTTTGAATGGGTGCGCGAATTGTGAAGATCATTAATTGCATTCCGGAACAGTCTGACCTGCGGATAACCTTGGTTCGCGATGTTGAATGATTTGTCGCAGAGCTTGCAGTAACCTAAATGTCGACCATCCGAGGAAGACGCTAGCCAGCATGAGTTTGGTACATTGCCAAATACATTTCTGCTTCCGTAGAAGACGCTAGCCAGCATGAGTTTGGTACATTGCCAAATACATTTTTGCTTCCGAAGCAGACGCTAGCCAGCATGAGTTTGGTACATTGCCAAATACATTTTTGCTTCTGAAGAAGACGCTAGCCAGTATGAGTTTGGTACATTACCAAATACATTTTTGCTTCCGAAGAAGACGCTAGTCAGAATGAGTTTGGTACATTGCCAAATACATTTTTGCTTCCGAAGAAGACGCTAGCCAGCATGAGTTTGGTACATTGCCAAATACATTTTTGCTTCCGAAGAAGACGCTAGCCAGCATGAGTTTGGTACAGTGCCAAATACATTTTTGCTTTCGAAGAAGACGCTAGCCAGCATGAGTTTGGTACATTGCCAAATACATTTTTTGCTTTCGAAGAAGACGCTAGCCAGCATGAGTTTGGTACTTGCCAAATACATTTTTTGCTTTCGAAGAAGACGCTAGCCAGCATGAGTTTGGTACATTGCCAAATACATTTTTGCTTCCGAAGAAGACGCTAGCCAGAATGAGTTTGGTACATTGCCAAATACATTTTTGCTTCCGAAGAAGACGCTAGCCAGCATGAGTTTGGTACATTGCCAAATACATTTTTGCTTCCGAAGAAGACGCTAGCCAGAATGAGTTTGGTACATTGCCAAATACATTTTTGCTTCCGAAGAAAACGCTAGGCAGCATGAGTTTGGTACATTGCCAAATACATTTTTGCTTCCGAAGAAGACGCTAGCCAGCATGAGTTTGGTACTTGCCAAATACATTTTTGCTTCCGAAGAAGACGCTAGCCAGCATGAGTTTGGTACATCGCCAAACAGATTTTTGCTCTGATCCACAGTTGTATACAGTTTGGCATGACATCGTCACTATCAATCGCGTTGTCAATCAGCGGCAGAATTCAAACATAACATAATGTAACAATAAATACTAATTATATCTGAAACAAAAATACATCGCTGATTTGTTGTTTGATCCGAATGTTTAAGCCTTAAAATTAATTAAGGCAATAAATCAAACTCTGGAATCAAACATGCAAAGAGCATATATTTTTGTTCCTGAAAAATCAGTATAGTATATATTATATAGGTTATATTATGCGGTAGGTGTAGTTGGAAGCTGCTCTACAATGCTCGATGTGGTTGAAGCAATTAGTTCTGGATGCTACATGATAAATCGGACGGAGGAGGATTTTGTTTTGATCTTTCCCGAATGTTAGAAAAACGAAAAATAATGAAAATCCATTAAAATATAGGACAAATTCAATAATATAGGAATAAAATGGAAACACATAGGACCAAGAGTGCATTAGGGAAGAGTATGACACTTCCCAGCACTCACAATGTAAACCCGTGTTTGATGACGCAGGCGTATTGGGCCGGACCCCCAGTTTCTGGGGGGGGGTATGTCGGACCACTCCCACTCAGTTTTTTTTGGGGGGAGGTCGATCGGACCCCCCCCCCCCCCCAATTTTTTCTGGGCGGGGGGGTCGGTTTATCAGCATCTGCTTGTGACCCCCAATTTCTGCAATGAGCTGAAATTGGTGGTCCCACCGACTCCCCCCGAAAAATTGGGGGGGGGGGGTGTGCGGGCGCGGGGGTGCGTGCAACCCCCCCAGACACTGGGGGGGTCAGGCCAAAAATGCCCGCGTCATCAAACAAGGGCTAATACGTGAGTGCAGGGAAGAGTCATACACTTCCCTAATGCACTCTTGATAGGACATATAGCAACTACGTATATTTAAAATGTTCCTAAATTCATGTTACATAATATTTTGTATCAGTACATTGTGTTATGTTACAATAATGATATAAAACATATTTACTAATAAATGTATACAAAACATTTTTTAATTTCCATTATTATTCTTATAGCTAAAAAGCAGTTTAAAGCTTGAAAATACATGTACGGCAGTAACAAGTATCTGAAAACTTGTAGTATATAGCACAAAATTTTGTTCCCCACCTTCAAATTTTCCCAGGACGATAATTGTCCCACCCCCATCAAAAGTTCCCCGACCTCATTTTTCGGGATGCTGTGGACAAGACAGTACACAGATAGTATAATTCAAAATTGGCTAATTATAGCAACTGCTCGGGAAGAATAGTAACAAAGGCACCAAACAAGTTCAGTTTAGGGCTAATTCTGGAAAAAATTTAAGTGGTATAAGAAAATAGACAATATAGTTAGTTTTCCAGGTATTGCAGGAATAAATAGCAATTTTCTAAGATTTCCAGGTGGCGCGGGAACCCGGTTCAAAAGGGATCCTTAATAATGAATGCCCAATCCTGGAGAGAGAAACCTCTGCGTTTCAGAATCCGCTACGTAACTATCATCGTTACCTCGGCTTTAGTCAGCAGCATATCGCCCGTACAATGCATCGTGCATACTTCGCGATGTGAGTTCATGGCAATTACCACTTTGCCATCGAGAATTTTCTCTTCGTTTTCGGTTGGATCAAGGATTATAGCTTTCCTAGAAGTGCACAAAAACCTTAGAGATTGATAATGCGAGAGTCCACTTTAGTTGCGCACACCAAGATTTTTCTTCTGCCAAAGTCATCATAATTGGCGTTCACATTGTTGCCACTGGTACTCGCATTTTTGTGAACACGAACATGGGCTCTACGATGTACGAATGAAATTTGCGTTCGCGCACATTCGTCTACTTCGCATGTTCGTCCTCGTTCACCAATTGACATCCTGAATCAGACAGCTATGTTCGCGGTCTACTTGTGCATTATAGCATACAAAAAACGCGATTGGTACTCCCGTTTTCACTTATACGCGGTCAGCAAAATACGATACTAGATAACAAAATAGTGACCGCGAACATGACGTACGCATTGCTGCATCGCAAATCGTGTACGCTTAGTTAAAGGAAAATCGGGATTTGTTCGAGTTCATCACTTTTACGGCCTTGAACTGATTTGACGAAGGAACAGCCCAGATGTATGCACCTATAAAGTGGACTAACGCATAACTACAGTGACTAATGACAATACCTTATACCGGTGCCCCAAATATTCCCACACTTAAATATCGGAAGGTTGTGAACAGATTCGAGTATGCTTACGAGACCCGAATCCTTGCATCGTTCATCAGTTCAGGTAAATCGAATAGGGTTCTTGCGGATTGGAGAGATTGAGCCAACGATACGGTTGGCTTGTTTGTTTGAGATCAAATGTCTGTAATACAAGTACAGCCAGCAGCAACGACAAGTTAAAAAGTTGACAATTCGTATAATGCTACTAACTAAATTTATCTTAATTTATCTGTTTATGCATTTCCTATGTATTATTTAACTAATTTAATGTCAAAATTTGAAATGCAGTATGTTTTGATTTATTTTTAGCTAATTCCATTGGATTCAACTGAATCGTTCTATTGATGATTAACACTTATAGTCAGAAGTGTGTGCAAGTAAAATCGACGAAATCGAACGATAGCGCAGTTGATCGATCTACGTTTAAACGAAATTCGTTAAATTAAACGATTTTCGTTTAAACAAAAACGATCGAAATCGTAGGAAACTTCGTTCGATTTTTGAGCACATAATTTTGATTGTAACTGTGAATATTTATAAATGTTATGTTTCTTATTTTTCGATGTTAAACGGTATTCAGTGGATACACTATGTTCGACGGATCAACGGAGCTTATCAAAACCATTGTAGGATATTGTCATTATTGTTTTTGCCCGAAAATCAAATGTTAAATCAGTACATACAGCAAAAACTGTACGCATTTAAGTTTCACAAAGGTATATCAATGCGGAATTCGGATGTCAAGGGGGTCGCTGCATCAACTTGGCTTGCGGTTGCGACGACCCCGAAATGCCAGTGTCCTCTCCAGGCATTTTGACACAATAGTTATTTACGCTTTAACCTCGGAAACTGCGAAATTTTTTGCTTGCGACAAAACTGTTATCGCTACATTTTCTCTTAAAAAATTTTGGCGAATTATGTTTTTATCTGAATACGTCTTTTGCAAGCATATAATTTATGAACAAATTAACAATTTCTGAAAATAAATAAATATAATTGAGCTTCAAAAACGACTGGCCTCGACTCGGGTGTTCAGCCCCCCTCGGCGGGGTCAGACGCGACCCCGGGTTTTAGAGGAATTTAAAGAACCTGGAGTCAAACTTATGAAGAACAGGTACCGTTTCAAACCTTCACAATGGCAAGGTTAATCCACTTCTCAAAAACTAGTATATAGAAAGCCTAACCATTAGCGATATACCAAATTCTCAAGCACTACTGAATTCCCCGTGTCAAGCTAAGTTATGTAGCGTAAATTTAGCAGGACATGTTGCATGTGAAATTATGGTCAAATCTAATTTGCATAGCACATATTGGTGGACGTCTATTTAATCTAGAGGATTAGGTTAATCAGTAGCTTTGGTTGTGAAAGCGACTGACAAGGCCAATCATGTACGTTCTAAACCCATATTACTAACCACAGAAGCTCATTGAAAATGTTCTGTAAAGAATATTGGTTTTGTTCGGTTGGCTCAAATTACAGCAATAAAGACTGTTTATTATGAACATGACTTCTCCATAACGTTTACAGGATACAGTGCTGCTAGCATGATAGTACTACAGCGACTGCTTGCAGTCATTCTGGGCAACCTAAGACAGTAAAAAGTGTAAAAAATAACTCTTACCCTTGCTCAGCAAACCCAATAGTCACACAAATGGGCAGATGGTATATGTTCAACGCGACGGGCGGCTTCTCTTCAAGCGAATGCTGAAATTATTGACAAAACAAGGCTGTGAACTTGGATTGAACACGCGGGACATCGATATATTCATTTCGTCAATTAATACAGCAAACTCGATGCTCACAAATATTTGATTGCAAACAAATGAAGAATTGAGTCACGGAATATCCGAACGATGAAATGGAATGCCAGGATCTGCTGAACGAACTTCAAGTCCTCTTACCATTAATAAAATCGGGTTGTATGACTTGTCGGATGTGCGCTAGCGAGGCCATGGTATTTAGTCTGTGCCTATTACGAGTCTTGATGAATAAAATCATCTGTTTAGCCACTACAACATCTACTATTTAGGTCACAATAATACCAGTGTTCTACATGGCGTCGCAATTGCCCTAAATCTATCCAGAATGCCAAAGAATGTGAGCCAATCAACAGCAGAATAATAAGACTAAGGATTGCAACAAAGCCTCTAAACTTAACGGCAATTCCAAATAAAACTGCGGATGGTACTTACAACGACCTATTTTACGATACGTTGTCGGATTTAATATCTCATGCGCTCAGAAAATATGTTCTTGTGGTCTGTAGCGATTTCAATGCACTTGTCGGTTTTGCGTCAAATCTGCGAATGTAGTTGTTTGAGCTCAAATCACATTGGTACACGTAATGATTACGACTATCGCTTAGTCCATCTTCTCCAACAACACTATCTGTACGCAACGAACACTGATTGTCGACACAAGACAGCGCACACGGTAACATAGAAATCGCTCAACGGCATTTGTGCTCAACAAATAGAGTATGTCCTAATCCGAGAGCGGTCGAAATCATCGGCGATAAGAAGTCCAGAGCGTTTTGAGACACTTCTTGTGCAGCGGTCATGCGTTAGTATGATGCAGAATAAAGATAAGATTCTCTATGAAGACATCAGCAACTAGTGTCGTGTTGATGTAGAAAGACTGAAAAAATGAGAAATTAAACGACGATTTCAGGAAGTTCTTGCCCAAAACCTTCAAGAGCGCCGTACTTGAATTAAACTATCGATCAAAAATGGTAATCAATGCAGGAAAGAAGAAAGAGGGCAAAAGAAAGGCGCAAAGAAAACCCTGGGTCTCAGATAATTTTACAACTAATCAATCATCGTGAAAAATGAGTAGAGCACACAGCACTGGACAGGCAAATTCGATCATCCCAACCACAAACAGCTTTTTCCATCTGAAGCAGATGATCTTGAGCGCTACAGCAATTTCAGGAAAATGTTTTGTTGTATTAAAACATGCTGAGTCATGCAACTACGAAACTGAATAACCTGCGAGATGAAAATGGCGACCTGATCAAATTTGTCGATGACACAACAAACGACTCAACCGTCCACAACCAATATGGCCGCCGTGGAAGAAAGATGACTTAGCATTTGATGGTCTTGTCAACGTCGATGAAAAGAAACTTGTGAAGATCGAAACTTTGTCGGTCATTAAATTCGTGAAAGAGGGAAAGGCTGCAGGAGAAGGCCAGATTCCAGCGGAGCAGTGGAAGCATTGTGGTTAGGATGCTGTTGATGTGCTGGAAACGTTTTGTCGATGCACAAAGTGCGAAGCTCGAGCATATAACCAAACATCCGATGCTTTCTAGATCAAGATGAGCGTTATACAGGGAGGAATCCTGGCACCATTTCTTTTTAACCGAGCTATACAGTGGATAGCTTAAAATGCATTTAATAAGAATAACTTTGGTCTAATCCACGCCAGTGGTATAATAATATTAGACTTGACTTTTTCTGATGCCATGGCTCTTATGGCAGAAACGCCAATGGAACAGCAGATCGCGTTGAACTTATTGGATGCACAACCATCTGGTCTGGAACTCTGTAGTAATGGAAAGAAAACGAAAGACATGCTCTGCAAAACAATCAACCAACCCACCACGCTTGTTATCCAGGAACACCGGGCTCGAAGCGGTAAAACAGTTCGAATAGCTAAGCAGCTTTATAACACCGGAATGAGACGCCAAGGATGAAATATCAACCAGGGTCGCCAACGCAACTATCACTTTAAACAAATACCGAAATTTTTGGAACTACGACAAAACGAAAGCTATACACGGCCGTCGTTCGTTCAGCTTTACTTTCCGCTTCCGAAACCTGGCCTCTGGAAAACAATCACATCAATCGATTACAGATTTTCAAAAGCAAGTGCTGGAGAAATATTCTTTCCCTCAAATACTACGACCATGTTACAAACGAAGCAGTTCTCCATCGCCTGGGCATCGGAGAAACAATCATTGAGTCCTCCAGAAAATACGCACGGCGTGACTGGGATCATCATTTGCCGCTCCAAACATTGTTTCGACAAAAACCTGATACCTCGAAGCGTCCAGCTGGCGGTCCTCGTAAAACCTAAATGAGATGCCTAAGACATAACTCTGCTCAATCAAGAGTCTAGTATCAATCACACTCAATGGTCAAAACAGTGGCTCAACTTCGCAATGCAGCTAACACAAGATAGAACTCAGTTTGGGAATATGAAGCTCAAAACCACAAGGACCAGTCGATGGGTGCGTTACTCAGATGACTGAAGAAAAGTAAAATTAAAACTAAGATATTTGATGGTATTCAAAGAGTCAGCCTAGTACCGAAATTAACTTTACATATTCAATTACGGAGGTATATAGCATATTGCAGCTGCAAGGTACGAAGTATTGATTTATAAGCATCCAGAAGACTGTTTCGTTCAATTTTAAGGCATAGAATAGTACTTAGGCTGCTCGAATGGTGTTCAGACAGTCACCCTAGAGCCGAAATTAACTTCTGATACTCACTTAATGAGGTATATAGCATATCGTGGGTGCTAAGTACGAAATCACAATACAAGAAAATATTCATAACGGCAGATTATATGCAATATATCACAAGATATCATTTTCAAAATATAACTAGTCTGTCAATTTTCTAGACATTTCCATAACTGTTTTCTGCAGAATCTTCAAAACATTGCACGCTTCGGCTCGGATGGAATTTTTAAAATTTGGCCTATATAACGAGATAGATAGGTATATAAAATCAAAAGTCTTATATCGCCAACTTACGCTGAGACTGTAAAATGCTAGATGTATTAATTGCATCCACGATAATACCCTAAATGAATTAACAGGGTAGAAATAAAATTTTTTTGTAACAAACAGTTTTGTACCAAGATATTTCAATGAATAACAAATTTCTTTCCGGGTAAAAATGTATAGTGGCAACCAAAGCAGATCAACACTTAGAAATACTTACTACAATATCAAAATATCATAAGATACCATTTTTATAACTAATTTGAACCTCAACACTCGTATAATATGTTGCCACTGTACAAATACATTTAAAACCAGATTTAATGCCAAGAATAAAATACAAAATATCTAAAAAAAATGATGTACACCTTGAAAAAATTGTAAGCCTGAGCCATTTTTCTCTAAATTTGACCGTTTTTAAGTCCATAACTCGAGACAAAGTCAAGATATATCTTAGATATATATGTCGACTTTCCGCACTACTACTGTCTTGAGACGCATCGAATGGTACCTTCTCTGCTATGGCTTTATGGAAAAAAACAAAAAACGGAAATACCATGAAGAATTTAAAAATGGACCCACTTGGGGTAGTTAAGTAACCCATAACCGGATCCGGTCAAATGAGGTACTGTTCCGCTCCTTGGCTCAAACAAAGTCTATATCAATAACATCAGTAACCTAAAACCACTTCCTGGGAAATTATGACCCTAAAACCACGTCAGAAAGATCATTAGACTGACTTCACGATATATAGTGTTTTCTCGGGAATAAGCGAAACTGTTCGCCGGTGGCTGTGACATCGTGTCCACAAAAGAGCGACAAAGAGGCGATCAATGCGGCATCGATAAGCGAGCCGTCAGCATTAGTTATGTGAACGCAATCCGTGCTATGTTTATGGATGTTACTTGTTACAGACAGTCAAAACATGTTTACCGCACAGTTAACCTCTATCTAAGGGACAGCCAGCATAAGTCAATCACACAATTCACTGTTCGCCAGCGACTGTGGCATTGTTTCGACGAAAGCACGACAACGCGGCAATCGACGCAGCGTTGATAAGCTAGCTGTCGGCATCGATTACGTGAATACGATCTGCGCCATGTTTATGAATGTTACTGGCTGCAGACAGCCAAAACGTGTTTACCGCAAAGTTAACATCTAAAGAATAGCCAGCAGAAGTCAATTACCACAACAAACTGCTCGCCGGTGACTGTGACATCGTTGCGACGAAAGTGCGACAACGCAGCAATCGACGCAATCGATGCAGCGTCGATAAGCGAGCCGTCGGCATCGATTACGTGAACGTCGATGCGAATTTGCCAAACACGTTCGTACGACACGATACAAAGCGACTCCGTGTCGACGGCCTTCGCTTCTTTGATGCACCGCTCGACTAGGCGACATAGTTCGGCGCCTTCGATGCCAGATCTGAAATTGCCTATGTAATATTGTCGGCTCTCAAACTAGTATCCCACCAGCGAGTGTAAAACGAAGCGAGAGTGGCTTCATTTATAAGTGGTCATTTAGTGTGATCACCTGTGAACAGACTGTGTTTGCTGTATATACCACCCTAAAATCACTGGAACCCTGAATCCACTGAAACCTTATTCATAATAATGAACTACCGAAAACAACTCAAAAAGCATGAAGTATTTGCGCTAGTCTACAGATAACCAAACCACCATATCTAGCGCACCGAAAAAACCGATATAATATAAACCATTCTCGATGACATGTACGCCATGCATAACCAAACTACTGAAGCGACTATATTTTGTAAATTGGGGTCACCGACTGACTCTAAACCCATTGAAAACCAACGAGAAAGCATGAAATATTCGGATTGGACTTTAGATCGTATTTAGAATACCAAAAAACCTATATATACTTGGTCCATTTCTGACACCCTCTACGCAATACACAACCCAAACCACTTAAGCAGACATATTATCGAAATCAGGTTCACTGACCCTAAATTTACTGAATACGTCTGAAAGGCATGGAATATTCATGCAGGCGCTTATATAAGCATATTAGCGTATTCAGCATACCTAAAACGTGTAAACACAAAGGAAACAAAACCGGACAGACTACATCTAGGGAATCGGATTTATGCCGAAATTTGATAAATCGATATTTCTGGCAAAGATCCGACGAACCATATTCCCCGGGAGTTCCAGCCGTTGTGCATCCACACTTAGGGTGAGAGCGCCAGTATATTTCTCGGTTCGGCAAAATAGCAGCAGAATTTGACCTTCCCCTACAGTCTCCTCCATGTTTTATGCAAACAAACAATTTTTCATTCGGGCCTAATGGTAGGTCCTTCACGAGGGAAGGACGTGGAAAACAACCGGTTGAAATGTTGGGACCCGAAACCACGACATCCTTTTTTTGGATCTGAGAACGGACGCTTTACTGAATGAGCTATCACAATCCAATTTCACAGCAGATATAAAGCCACAATATTTAACAGATAGTGTTTTTAAGTTTTTGGTTACAATTTCATCCATAGCGACTTGAAAATTAGGTACTACTAAAATAATCGCCTGCTCCTGCTGCTGCGGTGTAGCTCATGTTGATATTTTGATATACGACATTTTTATAGTGGCTTAATTCCGTTTCGTCTGTAACTTTTAAAAAATGCACTGCATTATATTCATTTATATACCAAATGATTTGTCTCGGGGAGCCAAATCGAATTACACCCAATCAAACAATTAAAAAAAATTCAAATACATTTAAAATTTGATATTTCATCCACAATCATAACTGCGCATCGTCAGTGAGCTGTAAAAGGATTAATAAGAATTACAAGATTGAAATATTTGGAATTTAAAAATTTAGTCGGTAAGGAACTATGGGGGATCACGATAACTTCGGAAAGATACTTCTGCATGTCTGCCTAAGGTGTCTAGCAATCGAAAAAAATGAAGTTAGTCTCGTACAGGTTAATTTGATCCTCTGAGTAGATTGGAGTGGTTATTTTTTGTTTCCGAGGTGCCGGTAAGAAGCTACGGGGTCAATGTAACCACGGAAGGGCACTTCAATACGAGGCTCAGGGGCCTAAAAATTGCCAACTGGAGTGGATAATCATCGTCTTCGAGGTTCAGGTAAGGAGCTTTAGGGGTTAGAGTACCCTCGGAAGGCCGCTCAAATATGCCTCAGGGGTCCAGAAACGAGAGATTTATATCTCTCTCATGTTCCTGCAGTTTGCACGATTGTGCGTTAATATGAATTGATTTTCCGCACAGTTGTTCCACATTTCCTCCATGGCGTGTGACCACGTGTTCCCAACTAGTTTTATACTAGAAGAAACTGAATCCCGCAAGCTAAACATGTCACGTGTAAGTAAATTCAACATAAAAGTCGAAAAGTGTTGTGCAGCAGCGTTGTAGGTATCGATGAGCTGTATTCCGGATACTGCTCTCCGGTTTCCGATGCGAAGCCCATGTTGCGAGGCACGAAAAACTGGTACTAGTGTATCCATATTTGGTAAAATACTTAAAAAATCTTATTTTGCCATGTTAAACCTATTTTTTGCCATACTGCGTTGAAGCTAATGTCGTTATAGTTTTTTACTATCGAAAAATATTTTGTCGAAATCCATCTATCCGATGATGAGTTTTGAGTGATACCGAAAAAAGAAATTTAGACGACTTCTCCCGTAAGCGCTCTCAGTGGAAATTGCGCCCGCCTCGTTCGCTCCGTTTCAGGTATTCATATCGGTAAAATAGATACTTGGCTACAAAATACACGTTTTGCGTCCCTATTTGAAAAGTTAGGCTGTTGGTTATTACGGTTGCGTGACGGTCTTATATAGGTGTTAGAATACATTAAACACGGAATTTTCATAATTTATTTTAGAACATGCATTACATTATGTAGTTACCCAGTAGGTGGGATTCTGTAGACAGTTAAAAATGCTAAATATTGATAACAAAATGAATTGTATAATAAAATTTTGGATGGTATTTTTCAATTAAGTTATATATACAGAAATTTAAAATGAATTCATAATTTTGTTTTCAGGATTGCTGGAAGCGAGAAAAGCAATGTATTGGAATGGTTTGCGTTCAATATTGCAATCTCAATATTGTTTAAAACTATAAATTATTGTCTTAAATGCTGTGATTTTTAAACAAAATAAGAAAGTGTAAATATTCTTTGCCATTAAATAAACAAAAATTGGAGGATGGTATGGTTT